>JBBPCX010080417.1:0-28440 GCA_037974365.1 Hydrocynus forskahlii
TCTTTATTTTCATTAAACCCTTGTTTTGCATTTAAGTTGGTACGTGTGCGTCATCCCTTTCCCTCTCGCCCGTAACAGTCGGCAGCAGCCGAGCTGACTGCATCACTGTTTTTTGATTGGTCAAAATGTGTCATGACAACAGATGGAAAGAGACCATTGGTTTTTTTTTTTTTACTGTCCATGCAACAATAGAGATACCAACTGGGGAGCTGATGATGTCCAAGCACTTCTATCTGTTTGAGCTGAAGATAATTTTCTACCCACTCTGAGGAATGTGAAAGTATACCAGGACATCACTAACAAGTTGTCTTGTTATTGCACGGCTAAACAACACCGAAATAAAACAAACTCAAACGACTATAAAAATAAAAGACCACAATAAGTAAAGCAGCTCTGACAGACAAACCTTCTGCTGGTACAACACCATGGACACTGTTTTGAGGCAATGACCAGCTGTAAAACTGTGGGGAGAGAACTGCTCTGCTGACGTGCCAGAAACACCATTAACGGGCTGAAATATACAGTAGAAAATTAAAGGGTGCAATAACTTCTGTGTGGTCACAATATGGTTTAGGTACAGCACGGTTTCTGTATATCAGTGGAAAAGTGCTTACATTGTATGCCTGTATTGTTCTAGGTAGGAGATCATTAGATCAACCCAGAAAGAAAGGTGTGACACTAAAACTCACACCAGCTCATATCAGCTGAGACAGAACAAACATTTGGGGAGTTGTGGTGACAATTCGGTAAGACAACCTGCTCTCTTCTGACATGTTCCCTTTTACCGTTAAGGTCACTAAGAGAAAAGACCGTGTTTGGAAGTGGTTTTGGTCTGAGGTGGTCTGTCTGTAATGGAAAATCCCCCTCATACTTCAGTACAAGGGTCCCCAGAGTTGATCCTCCTGGTTCGATGGCCAGGAGAGTTTAGATCCAACACCTGATCCTAATGAAGACCTTCAGGAGCATCTGAACGAGGTGTGTATGAACTACACTCTCCAAGGCAGTAAATCTCTGGCACGCTTGAAGTTTTGGTAAACCAGTAGAGCTAGCCTGTGTTTCCATAAATTTGAATGACAGTGTCCACCTACTTTGCTCGCTCTTCACTTCCCCGGGCTTTTTTTCTCCATGATCATCAGGAAAAGGGAGACCCTGACTGCGCTGCTCTGCTGCGGAGCTGGTCAGGGAGCTGCCAGCCGCAGGTGGAGGAGGTGTGGAGGATGTGTGAAAGTAATGGGCTGTGAAATGAGTACACAGTGGGCATTTTTCCTGTATGCGTGTGTGAACATTTAGCAAACTTCAGTGTGTATGTGTGTGTGTGTGTGTGTGTGTGTGTGTGTTTGTTTGAAACTATGTGTGTGTGAGAGATAACTTATGTACCTTGTGATTCCGTGGGTCTGTTGTTTAGGGTGAGTGTGCCCTGAATTGTTAATGGTACACACTCTCACATGCACATATACATGCACACACACAAACAGAGTTTGCACACAGAGTGTGTGTGTGTGTGTGTGTGTGTGTGTGTGTGTGTGTGTGTTTGTGCATGTGTATGTGTGATTCAGTTGGATGAAAAGGTCATTGATTCCTATGTTATGATGTAGAATTAAATCATAAATACACACACAGCTCGAGCAGAAAAAGCTCTCTCTGCATCTCTCTCCTTCTCCCTCTCCCTCTCTCTCTCTCTCTCTCTCTCCTTCCCTGCTTTCGAGAAATCAATTCATATTTAATTACATACTGAACGTTGTTAGGCTCTGTGTGTGGTTCTGCATGAGTGAGCAACATTTGCTGATTTTTCTCTCTCTCTCTCTCTTTCTCTCTCTCTCATTCCTCCCTGTGCCTTTGTGCGTGTGTGTGAGCCACAGTATGGCCTGATATTGTTACTGAGCGATGATGTGCAACGTGTGTGAGACACGCTAATGAACTGATTGCAGTTTGGACTGAAAGGCGTGAAATCGGTGGCCGACCGAAACTGATTTTTATCTGCTTTGAAGTTTAGTTCAGTTCTTTTTAGCTGAGAGCTTTTTTAATGGACAAAATTACAGCTTCATCTGCTGCCGCTGTGTTTAACCGCACTAACGTACTTCAGTCCATGTTTATAGACAACAGTGAGTCATACAGTGCCAGAAACCATATAAGCGAGTCTATCAGAGATTACTCAACACAGCTCTGACTATCAAATCAAAGGGAAGGTTGTCTTATAGTCATATACTGTAAATGGCAATGTCACATTTTACTACACATTTTAGCAAACATACTATTTCAGAACTGAGATTTTCCTCAAAAACATTTGTAAAATCTGTTTTTAACTATCTGTCACTCTGTTCTCTGTTCCCTCTCACTCTCTATAGAAGGGTTTCCATAGCAGTTTGGCGCAAAATAATAAAATCAGCTAAAATAATTTGCATTAATAAAGGAGAATAGTAGCCATTGTATGTTAAAAGTTGACAAAACATTTAATGTGATAAAAGCTGTGTTTTCTCCTCTGGAGCCAGGCCAGAGGAGAAATAGCATCTATTTCTTTATCTATATATCTACTCCTTATTAAATATTATAAGTGCTCAGAAGAGGAATCTGTTAAGATGAAATCTTGAAAAAACTTAAAGCCACAGTAGCCATGAGGGTGAGATCAGTGTGTTTTGTTATTGTGTCCATGTGATGATGTTCTGGCTCACCCCTGCGGTAATGTGTGTGTGCGATTTCACTCAGGTCACCTAGGGCACAATGACCGAATACATTTTTCCTTTATTCTGAAAAAAAACCCACCCGTTTACAAAAAAAAAAAAATCCCCTGTAAGCAAGCATTTCCACAGTGCTTTCCACAGTGCCTCATAGCTCCAGTGCTAAAGAAGATGAATTCATTTTTTCACTCATTTTAATCACCAACATTTGTTTGCTTGTTTGTTCAGATGCAGTAGGAAACAAATGGTGAGCACAGACTGTAATGTAATCTCGAATGAGTCCACTGAAAGAACTGTTTCATGAACTCTCTGGTTTCATCTCCATCTGACTGTACATCCAGAAACACACAGTTATTCTCTACTACAGTCTATAAAATGTAAAGCTTGCATTATGGACATTGATTCAGTCAGAACACTGCTTCTAGCTAACTGAGATGTGTTTTCTGGCCACAGGAAATTAAAGCAAAGTTTCTCTGACTGAGACTTTCTGGTTCACTCACCCACATTATCCCTTCCATTTAAATGTAAAAAATGCAAACCTATCAGATCATAGAAAGACCATAGTCACTAAGCTGCCAGTTTATTTTGTCTACCCACCTTGTACCTACATTCATTGTCAATTAAGTTGGGGCCACCTGCCATTTAGGGGGACTTTATAGGTTTACAGTCACAAACTGTAGCCTGCCTGTTGTTACACAATTCATCAGTCCCCTCTAACCCATTCCTAAATGGAAAGAGACCACCATGAGACAATAGACCACAAAAGGCCCCTACATAGCAGGTGCACCTGATGTAACAAACAAATGTAAAAAATATGTGGATTTAAACTTCCATAAACATGGACTGTTCTTATGCCCTGTTATTGCTCCGTGTACTTCACCTAAACAGCGCTCCTCTGAAGAAATGTGTTAGAATTTAGTGCCTTAATAAGCTTGTTTGCTTAGTAGGCATGACTCAGTAAAATACTGGTTTTAAACTCTAACACTTGTCCTCAGTGCAGCTCGGCTATACTGGGACTTCAATCCTCACCTCAGTAATGGTCTTCAGGAGCTTCAGCAGATTAGAGGCGCTGAACTTCATTTGCAGTCATTTGACAGCAATGATTGTTCTCCAGATTGAGGCTGAATTTAACATAGGTAACTGAGTCGAGCAACCATCTGAGCACCTACCCCGTTTTTGGCTGATCAGTGTGGCCACTTGTGGTTGGGACTCCAATTACCTCACTTTCTCTGGGTGGGTAGAATCACTCAGCACATCACTTCATCACTTAGCTGATGCTACAGAATTAGCAGTTAGCCTTCTCCTGTCAAGTGATGGAACAGACATGAAAATGCTTGTGCTTACTTTCACCATCTCGTTGTATGATGGGGAAGATCTAAGTAACAGGTAGAACTGACTGTATTAGACCGCAACCTGGGTAAAAATAATGCCCCTAAACATCAATGCACACATAACCTTGTCTACTATGTAGTGTCACACATTTAAGCATGGAAGAAATGTCACAATGGAAGTAAAGAAAAGAAATAAACCCCAAAGTGTTGTCTTGGTTAGGATTTATGACTCTTGACCACCAAGGTGTGTTTTCAACCAGTGAGCCATAGGACCTCAATGCGTACTGTCTTTTATTGGACATTTGATGTCCCATGTTCACTGTGGACAGATAACCAAAGTAAAAAAAATGAAATATCATTACAGCTGTTTATCTTGACACTGACCACTACACCACAGAAGGTCAGAAAAACAACTAATTTGGAGCTTTGACTTCAGCCTTCATCTGCTGGTCCAAGGGCCCTGTTTAAATAGATGACTCATTGATAACCTGTCCTTCAGCTGGAAAGCTCTTGTCCTTCAGAAACATGTGAACCTCTTGACAGGAATTGTTATTTTTATTCCTTTTAAGCATCTACCATATGAAATATCTCTACTTATGTTAATATTGCTTATATACTACTTATCTTTATTATTTACAACTACATGCTCCTACCACTACCTGTGTTATTAGTAATTCACTTAACTGTAAGTTACTTATCTGTGGTATTTATACCCATTGTGTATATAGCACAGTGTATTTCATATTAAGTTTTTTCTGCAGTTTTATTGAATTTATTTAGAATTTATATTTTGATTTATTCTTGTCTTTGTGTGTCTGTTCAGTTGTAACATAAGCAATTCTCTCCAGGATATGTACAATTTTATGATTCTGATTCTGATAGAGCCAGGAAGAACTGATGGTTGTGCAGCATTTCCTGAGGAGAATTAAGATTACTTTTTGGCTTAAAATGGTTGTTGAGGGTAAGACTTGGTGAGAGTGTGTGAAAAGCCTTTTATCATGTTCAGCTGGTTGCTGATTTTGGACAAGTCTTAGCCTTGGCTGGAATTTGGTGGTACTAAATGCTGAGATGTATTAGAACAGAGAGAACAAATGTTCTCTCTGACATGGAAATCCCATCTAGATTTGGGAAAAAAAATCCTGATGTTGATGTCACAGCTTTTATTTGATTTGGTCTTTTTTTGCTTTCGGCTTTTAGATTCTCACCTTCATGGTGAAGACACACAAATACTGTTTCCCCGGTCACAGAAAGTCATAAACCAGATTTGTTTTCTTGAGTTTTAACCTTCATGTTCAAATATTATTTATTTTTAAACTGTAGAGGTACAAAAGATGAGTCCTTGAGAACAGGGCCCATGGCCTGCTGCTCTAGCGGGAAAGGTCAGATGTCTATGACCCTCTCTCATTCATATCTAACATCTCATTTCCTCCCAAGTCTATAGGGACAGACAATGAACAACTGCTCTAAGCAGTAGCCACAATGCATAGCATGAATATTAGATATTTAAGTAAATCGCCTGTGAAACTCTAGGGAGGCCTTTTTGCAAGTTGGGTTGGGCCAGCTAGGAAAATACTGGTTTTAAACTCTAACACTTGTCCTCAGTGCAGCTCGGCTTTACTGGGACTTCAATCCTCACCTCAGTAATGGTCTTCAGGAGCTTCGGCAGATTAGAACAAGAGGCGCTGAACTGCATTTGCAGTCATTTGACAGCAATGATTGTTCTCCAGATTGAGGCTGAATTTAACATAGGTAACTGAGTCGAGCAACCATCTGAGCACCTACCCCGTTTTTGGCTGATCAGTGTGGCCACTTGTGGTTGGGACTCCAATTACCTCACTTTCTCTGGGTGGGTAGAATCACTCAGCACATCACTTCATCACTTAGCTGATGCTACAGAATTAGCAGTTAGCCTTCTCCTGTCAAGTGATGGAACAGACATGAAAATGCTTGTGCTTACTTTCACCATCTCGTTGTATGATGGGGAAGATCTAAGTAACAGGTAGAACTGACTGTATTAGACCGCAACCTGGGTAAAAATAATGCCCCTAAACATCAATGCACACATAACCTTGTCTACTATGTAGTGTCACACATTTAAGCATGGAAGAAATGTCACAATGGAAGTAAAGAAAAGAAATAAACCCCAAAGTGTTGTCTTGGTTAGGATTTATGACTCTTGACCACCAAGGTGTGTTTTCAACCAGTGAGCCATAGGACCTCAATGCGTACTGTCTTTTATTGGACATTTGATGTCCCATGTTCACTGTGGACAGATAACCAAAGTAAAAAAAATGAAATATCATTACAGCTGTTTATCTTGACACTGACCACTACACCACAGAAGGTCAGAAAAACAACTAATTTGGAGCTTTGACTTCAGCCTTCATCTGCTGGTCCAAGGGCCCTGTTTAAATAGATGACTCATTGATAACCTGTCCTTCAGCTGGAAAGCTCTTGTCCTTCAGAAACATGTGAACCTCTTGACAGGAATTGTTATTTTTATTCCTTTTAAGCATCTACCATATGAAATATCTCTACTTATGTTAATATTGCTTATATACTACTTATCTTTATTATTTACAACTACATGCTCCTACCACTACCTGTGTTATTAGTAATTCACTTAACTGTAAGTTACTTATCTGTGGTATTTATACCCATTGTGTATATAGCACAGTGTATTTCATATTAAGTTTTTTCTGCAGTTTTATTGAATTTATTTAGAATTTATATTTTGATTTATTCTTGTCTTTGTGTGTCTGTTCAGTTGTAACATAAGCAATTCTCTCCAGGATATGTACAATTTTATGATTCTGATTCTGATAGAGCCAGGAAGAACTGATGGTTGTGCAGCATTTCCTGAGGAGAATTAAGATTACTTTTTGGCTTAAAATGGTTGTTGAGGGTAAGACTTGGTGAGAGTGTGTGAAAAGCCTTTTATCATGTTCAGCTGGTTGCTGATTTTGGACAAGTCTTAGCCTTGGCTGGAATTTGGTGGTACTAAATGCTGAGATGTATTAGAACAGAGAGAACAAATGTTCTCTCTGACATGGAAATCCCATCTAGATTTGGGAAAAAAAATCCTGATGTTGATGTCACAGCTTTTATTTGATTTGGTCTTTTTTTGCTTTCGGCTTTTAGATTCTCACCTTCATGGTGAAGACACACAAATACTGTTTCCCCGGTCACAGAAAGTCAGACGATTCATTGATAACACTGATAACCATGAATGAGAGAGGGTCATGGACATCTGAACTTCCCCCATTCATATCTAACATCTCATTTCCTCCCAAGTCTATTGGGACAGACACTGAACAACTGCTCTAAGCAGTAGCCACAATGCATAGCATGAATATTAGATATTTAAGTAAATTGCCTGTGAAACTCTAGGGAGGCCTTTTTGCAAGTTAGGGTGGGCTAGCTAGGAAGCATTATGTCCCAGAGACGTTGTTATAGTGAAAATATCAACCATCGACTAGCCTGTTGCTTTGTAAATAAATAATTAAGAAAGTGGCCATTGTATCCATAACCAGTGGTAAAACATGTTTTAAACATTTTACACATAACACATGCTTGCTAACCCCTTTTCACAGTAGCCATAAAATGCCATTTTAGTCTGTCAGAGGTTTTGAATTTTAATATTTTTCATTAAATGGTCAAATTAAGCAGTCAACCCTCTAGGTTCTAAGCACACCATTTATTACATTTATGCTATTATGTCAGGTGCTGCTGTAATATAATAGATCCTGTGGTGGAAAATCCGCAAACTGACAAAAGATTATTCGCTCAGAACAAAGCCTTTATTTTCTTCTTAAGAAGGAGAGAACGTTCGTCCCAGGGCAGTCCCAGGTTGAAGATTCTCTGGCCCAAGTCTTTGCACAAGACCCTTTATATCTTAAAAACATCATACTCATTATCAAACTAGGCTGTACTTCATGGGGCCTCCTCGCGTCAGGAACTGCTGTTAATCTTAACTTAACCAATGAAGCGCCAGTTGTCTCTCGTGTTATGGTTCCCCATGGTACGACCCCATGGCAATGACCCTGAACACGCTCAGTGGACTGGAGCAGAGAGATAATGTCAGAACATTGTAATGAAAACAAAAGTTTGCACACTTAATGAAAAATCATGAAGCATATAGGTTTTTACAAAATGACAACTTTCATAAATTTGAGTCCCATGCCATAATGGCCCCAGGCATAGCCTTAGAATATAAGTAAATATATTGATTGTTCCCTTACAATCAATAGAAAGAAAATGGGGTCAGTCTCAGGATATTCCACTGCATAGTGTGAGATCAGAGCTGCCACACACATGACTAGTCAGAAACACAACATCTGGTCGGCCAACAGACTCAACCCAAGGCATCATGGGTTGTTAACAACAACAATAACTGTCTATCCCATATTTATTTGTTTATTTATGCGGGCAGTCTGAAGAAATCTGGGAAGCCTGACTTCCAAGTCACAAGGTAAGGTAAAGGGGCATTTGGCTGACGCCCTTATCCAGAGCGACAATCATTAGTTACAGGGACAGTCCTTCTGGACCAAATGAGGGTGATGTGTCTTGCTCAGGGACACAGTGGTAGAAAATACAGGTTTGAGCCTGCAACTTTGTGGTCATGAGGTTCACAGGCAAGTGTTTTATCCACTATGCCACTGCCACCCTTCAGTCCTAGACCCCTTCAGTGATGGAGCAGTCACTGGAGAATTGTAACCACTATATAAATGTAAAACAACGTAGCAACGTCATTTTTGACAGTGTGCAATGAAGGGGTTGGGACCTATAAAGACAGTACCATTTATTTTTATTGCATTTGATTCTACAGAGTAATGAGATTTCTTCTTGTAGGACTTTACTTTTGAGGAGATCATTTGAGGACTAGCAATAGCGGCAGTGCCAACAGTATTATGCAGACTGTGACCAGCGTCCTTTGTTATGTTCTGCACCCATTCTGAGCTCCTTTCTCAAGCCATAAGCACTACAGACAAGATGAGTAATGCAGTTACAGCCTCTTGACTGATCATTTTGGGCTGCCAATCTTCTCCAAACCTCTCTGGACACGTGCCAAGATTAACACTTCTCTCCAGAAAGCTCCTCCGGTTCTCGGACTTCTCTGGTGTTTGGCTGGACTGCATCTTAATGAAGGTCTTAGCACCCAGGCATGTTGCGGCATGTGATTATAAAAAGCATGACAGGACTTGAAGCTACTGGATTATCTGTATCTTTTCTACAAACAAGCGGAAAGGGAAAGATTCCGGAAAGCGAGTCTGTAAGCCTTTTCCTTGGATTTTTGATGAGGGTGGTAATGCAGTATGGAGTTATAAGATAAAACAGCATCCTTGAGATCTGCATTCACTTCAGTAAACATTTCCTGTCGTTATTCCAGCCTTGTTTACTGCCCACACAGCGTGATTAGAAATCAGGAACACGTACACTTATATATATATATATGTATATGGGTGGCACGGGGGCGCAGGGGTTAGCGCTGTTGCCTCACCTGGGTTGGGCACAGGGTCTTTCTGTGTGGCGTTTGCGTGTTCTCCCCGTGACCGCGTGGGTTTCCTCTGGGACCTCCCCCGACCAAAAACTTGCGTGCATTGGGGATAGGTCAGTTGAGCACACTAAATTGCCCCTAGGTGTGACTGTGAGCGTGAATGGTTGTCTGTCTCTGTATGTGGCCCTGCGACGTGCTGGCGACTGGGATAGGCTCCAGCCTTGAGTGTAAGTATGTGTGGAGAGCAGTGTGTGACTACACTTGTGATCCATGATTTTGGAACTGCTGATGAGATGGGGCCGATATAATACACAGAGATGTCAGAGATGTGCTGAGGTCAGACCACAGTACTGGACACCACTGGCAGACCGAAGGCCCAGTCAGAAATGAGGACGAATCCACATCTGACTCTGTAACCCAGACACCTCTCTGAGCACTTTCACACCAACAGCTAGGGGAAGGGCAAGAGAGCATGGCTGTCTGCACATCCTGAGCTAGATTTGATTGTCCTCTCATCATACCCGGGAGTGGTTCTGCTGTCTTTGCTGTCTATTGTTTTGATATCAAAAATGATTCTCCATTTTCAAGTAACCTATAAGTGAGAAAAAATGAAAAACATTTTGGCAAGGTTAATATGATCCTGTGTTGGTCAGAGTGTGTATCTAGCACTGTGGTGGCCTGAATAATTAGCCTTTGCTAATGGAATCTAATGGAATAGCATTACACAGCGCTTCGGCTCTGATGGACTGCTGTGGGTTTCCCTTTTTCTGGCAAAGCATTAGAGCAAAAGAGATCAGTCAAGCTGTGGTCGGAGATCCCCGCATTGCAGCAACTGTAACACACACACACACACCCTCACAGACAGACGCAATTTTATCTCATTCACTTAGCTGGTGGCTATGAAGGGTGTGACATCAGCATAGTCCAGCTAGACCATCAGCATTGTCCAGAAGATGTGATGCTAGTTTTATGGGTCAGACATATTGCATATAAAGCTTCATTACAACTTCTTCAAATTCTTCTTGTTGAGCAATGCGTTCTCATACCAAGCCCAGTCAAAAATTAATAACTGACTTACTAAAAAGGTTTGATGTTTGCAAATTTTGTGGCAGTTTGGAATGTATGTATGTATGTCTGTACTAGTGGAATTTAAGTACAAAGGTAAGAGCAGCAAAAATGAACATAACAGCACAATACAGTATAAAAGTACACTATACAATCTAGAAATATAAATATGGACATGTGTATTGAAAAATATATATGTATATGTAAACTAAGTATATGTATGTATGTACACATTGAGTATATGTATGGATATATGTCATTGACTATATTCTTCATTACTGCAGTTCTTGGTGGTCTATTGTTATTTTAGAGGGCTTATATAATAGAAAACCAAATTGTTTTCTTTACAATAAAAGAGTTTATTGTGGTACATAAACAGTTTTTCAATATCTACAGTTCACTTTCCAGTCCATTTTGTCCATACGTGCATGTTAAGCTCTGTTTATGGCCTACTGATATGTACACATATAGCTCATTTTTCACTCTTTTTGTGATGTCACTAACTGATTAGTAGCCTATTCAGTAGTTTAGCTCCACAGTGAAGTTATAAAGAGTGATTCAGACAAGACCGCTTTTTGAGTGAATGAGGCAAAATACAGGGCAGCCAATCAGAACAGAGCTCAGTTGCATATATCGCTCTAATAGGCACAGTTTCACAGCCTGTTTAACAAGGATGAGAGAGGTTAGATGGTCATGTAGAAATGAACAACAACTGTTTTTGCAGCACAAAAACCATTCAAATATTTTCATTGACTTCAAAAATGAAATGCTAAATAAATAAATAAATACTTCTTTAAAAGGCCCATTTGAGGAGAAAGCATTTCATTTGGTTATGTCCACCACGCATGCCTCATTAAAACATCTGTCACCTTCAGTGCTATTGAATGAAAAAAATACTCAAATTAAAAAAACAAACTGGGCAAATAATCTTAAAACAACACACCTGCTTGAAATGGTTTCATACACTGACCTTTTGTTTTAAAGCAAAATGCTAATGAGCATGATGCTAGTGCCCTTTATTTAGTTTCGCATTAACCTTTAGAATTACCTGCTTTAAGAACACAGGTTCACTGCTAACTGTCCCGCTGCTGAAAAGGTCAGAGGGAGTCCAGAGTTTTGAGAGACTGCTTGGATGCTTATAAATTCTCTAAAGCTGAAATCCAGTTTATATTCCCATTTCCAAAGTAGCTACTATACTGAAAGCCTGCTTACATTTAGGGATTCTTCAGCTGATCCATAAACTCTTTGGGACGGTAGTGTCGAGTAAATTATACAAATTTCGTTTATTTGGGTGTTTCTTATCACCTGTTATTTAGGTGAAGATTATGTGGCAGACTGTGTTGAAAGTCTGAATACTTCCTCTACCCACATACACTACTGTTGTCTAGAGTGAAAGCGTATATGCTGCTCTTTCCACACAGTTTCTCAACTTGTTTCAGTCAGAAATAATTCCTATAAAATATCAACATCCAAATATCAAAATATCAACAGTCAACCCTGCCTGCCTGTGTGCAGTTCCAGTTCTGGATATTGACCACGTTGCTCAGAAATAAAAAGTGTGTGCACTTTTATCCAGACCCCTCAGGGACCCCAGTGCCGCAGGAACGCTTCAGTAGATTTCACCAGCACCTTGAAGGACTGGCTTTTAGGTTTGACCTCACCCAACTGACCCCAGAGTGGACATCACTCTCTCAGGCTCTTTTCTGAGCTGGGGGATTAAAATAAAACCACCTTCCCCTTTCTCACTCTGGGGAAACACACAAGGGGACACGGTTGCATTTTTAATGCTGAGGCCTTGTCAGCAGGTGAAGCCACTGGAGGGTGAAGGAGTTCCTGAACAAAACACTTTGTCACAATGCTTAACACACGAGTTCACATCCAACTGGCTTCGGCCAGCTCCATTATCTCTCACCTTTTCAAGAACAACCCATATGGTCCCAGAATTAAACCCCAGAAGACATTGTAATGATAAGAAAGCTATAATTTCATGTGAAATACGTCTCACTCATAACTCACTGATTCTAAACACAAACTAGTTTTCATCCAGTTTATAGGGTCTCTATGTACTTACAAATGAACAGTCTATGCCAATAACAATGTAACTGTCGATGTGTTATGTTACAAATGTATTACAAAAGTGCAGTTTATATAAATACACATGTCGATCGATGTCTGTTTTTGCAGCAATTACATGTATTTCTGGAGATACAAACAGCTTATTTATCTCATGGAGTTACACTGAAATTCCATGTAATAAGGATACTGCATTTGCTTTCTATAAGACTTTTGTAATTATAACATGGGTGTGTTATCACTTTTATTGTGAGAGTATTGAGAGTATTTACACAGCATCTACACTACACATTCACGTGAGTGAAGCATTGCCTGGGGAGCAGTGTGTGGGGACGGTACTTAGCTCCAGCAAGCCTTTATTTTCCCATGACTCTCACAAGACTGGCATGTTTCTTTATAAATTGAACACACAGAACTTATACATTGTTATTTCATATGCTTTTATTTGATATATTTATATTTGTTATTTACAGTTTTTAATTGAAATGAGTGGAGAAACTATGTGGAAAGTGCAGGTTCTAAACGTTCACTCCAAACCACATTCAGATGTAACATAAAATTCATGACCAGTAGTTACACTGTTATTGGGTGCATTGTTAATGTGTAATGATATAAATATTGGAGATACAATATAAACTGATGGGACAGATATTTTATTATAATCTGATTTAATGGAGAGTTATTATAGACTTGCACAAATTTGAAAGTGACAGGAATCTGTCAATACAGAACTGATGTATATGGAATTACGTTTGAGTAACATTGTGAAGTGAAAGTAATGCCTTGATTTCTAAACATTAAACTAAAGCATCACATGTCAAAGGACACATACATTTTGTTTGTAGAAAAAAAATCCAAAGCAATAACCGTTCGAGAACCTGTCCAGAGTTGATGGTCATGACCATGAGCTGGTATAAGATCAGGCTTTCATGCATGAAATAAAGCCACTCATTCCCAGCCCAGCTCTCAGGGACAGGAAATAACCGCATTACCTAATGCTGGTCAAATGTTAATGCGCCTTCACCGTACATCGATGCTCGAGCCGAAGACATAACAGGGAGAATGGTGGGGTGGATGTGGGGGGGTGGTGGCCTCATTATTATCATTTAGATGACGTATGCTAGCCCTTTCGACACGTTAACTCCTGCATCTTCGTTCAACAACTTGTTCCAACAACCTTCACGCGATGAAAGTCTGCTCATTGTGGAAAAACTCCCTCACAGAAAGTTATTACATGAACTGGTTATGAATACACTGCCTGATGTCTGAGAGACTGTTTTACCAGTCTTTTGAGAAGCTTTTGGTGTAAAACCCTTTATAGTAATAAGTTACTCTACCAACATGAATGGTTTTCATCCCCTCCTGTACCTATGTTTCAGAAGGGATCTGAGGCAGCTGGTGGCCTGGTAGTTAGGGAGTTGACCTATGATCAGAAGGTTGTGGGTTTAAATCCCAGGACTGCCAGTAGCAGATAAGGTACCTTTGAGCAAGGTACCGTCCCCACACACTGCTCCTTGGGCACTGCGAAGCTGGCAGCCCACTGCTTCACTCAAGTTAGTGTTTAAATGCAGAGGACAAATTTCACACTGTGCTGTGCTGTGGTGTGTTCGCGTGTGACAAAAATGGCTACCTTATACTTTATTGAAGCATCCTACTCTGACTTACTTTGACTGTGACTTAATCGTGACTTAGTAATTTGACTCTGACTTTTAGTATCACTTGAATTATTAAACAATTATTAAAGATTCTTGAAGATATGTCAGTAATGGGTCACCTTAAATGAGCTGAAATCATTCATTAGAAGGACTGTGTAGGTGTGTGGGGTGAAGTGGTACTGCTGGCCCTGGTCATACCACACTTCGCTTTCATCAGTTCCATGTTCCTCAGTTAGTCGCTAAAATATTTTGGCACAGAACGTCAAACCAGGTCAGCCATATAAATCACTTTTAGCTTTGACTCAGACAATCAGACGATCAATTCTGCATCCAGTGGAAATCTGCCAGACTCTGAGATGAATCCGAGGACACAGTACAGCGACAGACATGTTCTTTTACTGAGAGCAGCTTTGATAGAGTGATAGAGAGTGTGTGTGAGAGAGAGAGAGATAGGAAACTGGACCCCGAGTACTGTCCCTGGTCTCTGCGGATTAGAGGAAACAGAGTCTCATTTGCCCTGCATGGCTCCCTTACTCATCATTTCACTTGTAACAGCAACATCTGAATTATGTTTATCTGCAGGCTGCTCATGTTCATCCCCTCCTGCACTTATATTTCAGAAGAGATCTATTTTCCAGAGGTATCTGTTTTAGCAGATGGATCTATTTTCCTGCAGATTTAAAACGTCAGGCCCTTTCTGAGCCAGGGGGATCAAGAATGTCTCATATAAATAAAACATTCTGGTAAAATTGAAACGTAAGCATGGTTAACCCCTAAAACTGGATAACTAGGTACTAAATAAGTTACTGTAGTTAGTGTACAAATAACAGTACTACATCTTACAATACAATCAAAATGCTTATTTGTTCAGTGTATATATATTTAGCAGATAATGAATAAATTATAGTATGTACTAAATACATAGCTGATACTAGGTCATAATATGTGCTGAATAATTCAAAGAGGATACTGAATAATTGATGCAGAATAATTCATAGTTACTAAGTAGTTTATAATAGATACTGAATAGCTCATATACTAGCTATTGTATAAATCATAGTAGATAATAAATAACTTACAGCAGATGCTAAAAGAAACTGAATTTGATGTCTTGAGGTTAATAACTGAACTGAATCAAAGAGTTACAGATTAATGCATTTTAGTTAATCAGTTTCTACTTAGTCTTAGCTCACCTACGCCAGTGATTAATCTCATCCTTCTGATGACGCCTGACACCTCTGTCAGTATATTTTAATTGTGCTGATGAATGGTTATTGATTATTCAGCAGACTTTAAATTAACCTAGAATTTCTGAATCCTGAAGACCCAGTGCCCTGCACACCTTACAGTTTTCACTAGACTCAGTCAGGAAGAACTTATTCAAGAGCTGTGGACCTCACCTGGTGAGACCACAATCTTGTTTTTGGGCTGGAAATGCCATATTCATATTTATTCTGATGCAATTACGTGAAATATATAAACAGTATTTGCACCGTACCATATCTATATCTATATCTATATATATATATATATATATATATATCTGTATTATGAATATAAATACTGTATTATGTATACTACTGTATTATGTATATAAATAACGCAGGGTTTAAAAAATTCCTTTTATTTTGAAAGTTTGGTGCACCGACACGTACAGTGCTCCCATCATTTTATCCATATTATATGGACAAAAGTAATGGGACGCATGACCATATCAACAGCAGAGACTTTAAGGACACTTTAATGACAGATACATAGACTTTAAAATGGAGTTGTTCCCTCTTTGCAGCTGCTGTAACGTTTCCACCCCCCATGCTCTGGATTCTGAACTTATTTTTCTACAGCAAGCTAAATAAAATGTGAATGCCCTGCAGTGGCAAATAGCTTTGATTTTATATTTGATTTGATTACATTAATGTTTGAGTTGAGATTACATTAACGTTTAAGTTGAGATTTCAAGTTACATTTTAACTGTAACTGTGTTAAAGGAAACACTGCTGTTAAAAAGCACCTTATTTGTTTAAAGTGTTTGTAAACCAAATGTTATTGCCCTTTTGGTCATATAACAGTATTAATAAAGGTACGCAATTCACTACTTTTGAATTCATTATTAAATTTAGCGTATAATGCGATTAATCGAAGAAAAACATGCAATTAATCACGATTAAAATGTGTAATCGTTGCCCAGCTTTAATATATATGTATATTTTTAAACATAATATTACTAAATGTACTACATAAAACTAAAAAGAATAAATACTAAATTGTACTTTTATGAATAGTATGTTCAGTGTGTTCCTCATGTTCCTCATTTTACTTTTCATCAGAAACCTGGTTTGACTCAATCAGTCCGTCATTAAATTAAATCAGGAGCTGCTGATGAAGTTTCACAAATCCAAACAATGGCTGGAGCCTCACCAGCTGCCAACTACTTTTTACAAACAAAATAAATCTTGATACTTTTTACTGCTTTCTTGTTCGCTTGCATTTATTCTAATGTTAACTTTGGTAGCAGAAAATCACTTCATCACACGCTGAGATAAATGGCCTCAAACAAATTGCACAAGTGCCTAATACCTCTGTAAATATTGCACATGAATTAAAGTGGGAAGACCCAAGTTCAAACAACACAGAGCTATATTGCATTTATTGTGTTTACATCAAGTGTTAGCCACAATGAGTACAGTCACCATAGGACATGGGCTCATGTGGAAACATGGCAAGAAAACCCCCAAAAGCTCAGGTATAGAAGCGCTAATGAGTTTTATTTTGGGATGTAATGTGTGCCATGTCATCTCAAAACATAACACATAAAATCAGGGACTCCCCTAGCTATTCGACATGGATCCAGGAGTAAGGGCAGGTTAGTTCACTAACTTTGTAGGCAGTAAAAAAGACACATGTCAATTCACAAATATATTCCAGTAATAAAGACACCTATTATTGGACCATATCTCAGATCTGAGCTGTAATGTTTGGGTACTGTAGGCCTCCTGCCCTGCCTGATGTGAAAAAGTGGAAATAGGTGATGTATATCTGAGAGGTGGTGCTGGCCAGTTAAAGGTGAGTGATAGAGACATCTTGCCATCTTTTGGCCTGCGGTCCTCTCAGTGCTGGGCTCTAAATAAAGTGTGTGACGAGAACAAGGTCTCATGGTGCAGTTGACAACTCAAGTAGTCTTTGCTGCTGCCATTCCTCCTACTCGTTTATTGCCCATATTCATCACACACAGACTGTACTTAGCTTCAGAGCCTCACACTTACTCTCTCTCTCCTTCTCCTTCTCCCTCCCCCCTCCCCCTCTCTCCCTGTCTCTTTCTCTCTCTCTCTATTTCACTCTCTTGTTTACCCTCCTTAAACATCTCATAAAAACCTTCATCTCAGTTTCAAACAACATTTGGTGAATCCGTCCATCAGCGTAAGCTCATGTTAAATTAATAATTAGTGCCAATTCTCAACCTGCTGTGCATACTCTCTCTCTCTCCCTCTCTCTCTCACTCTCTCTCTCTCTGCCCCTGCAACCCCTTCACTGTATTGCAACCGTGGAGATTATCTAAAGCTGGAATGTGAATGGGTTTTTCTTTTTCCAAAGGTGCTGAGATGTGACTGCATTCTCCAGTTGAAGGTAAAAAAAATGCTTTCTCAGGTTTAATTCTTTGTCAGGAAATACATTTTGAAATGCTTTCTCTAACACTTTGCTCATCTTGACACCTAACAGTCATGATATTGCTGTCCAATGAGTGTATGAATAGCTTATCCTAGGAGAAAACCCCTTTTCAACATTTTCCCATTTTATTCTCAATTTCAGATTACAGATTTTTCCAGATGACACAGTTTTCCCTTCAGTTATTGATGGTTTATATGACTTCAACTTATTATCAATTTATTAACAGCTAAAATGAAGCACTTCCAGCAGCTGAGATTAATAATTTCCTAAATCTGGAAATTAATCTTTCACATCACTCTGAAGGGATTTTGGCCCACTCTTTTTTTACAGAATTGCAAGGATCTTTATATGGGATCATCATGGAGTCTGGACATTTTGTTCATTTTGATCCGTTCATATATGGACTTTCTCTTGTTTTTCTGGTCGTTGTCCCAGTGATAGGCTGCTGACCAGGCACTCTCCTGCAGGACTTTGTATTAGAGAGTAGAAATCATGGTTCTGTCAATAATGGCCCAACTATGAAGCAGCAACGCATTCCCACACCATGTAGGGAGGTCAGTGCCGGTTGTGTTTGTATTTTTCTAAATTTTGAATATAGGTGGCAGTTTTACTAAATGGCAGTTTCAGCCAGAGCCTTTGTAAATGCAAACCTGGTTTTCCCATGAGTCTGATCACTGCTGATTGAACAATTCAAAGACTTTAATTAATATACAGATATGAAACTCATTCCATTCTTCCCTTATCTGAGGTTGGAGAGCTCATTGTCATGCTGAAGGGCACCGAGGGTTGGTTTCAGCGTTGTGATTCAATTCCTGAGCCTCTGGAGTCTTCTGTTGGAATTTATGTCTCCTGTTTCTGAAAGAATCTCTGTAAATCTGTCAAATTAGAGCATCGGTGGATGAATTTAATGTTACTCATTAAAAGAAAGGAGATTCAGTTTCTAGCAAAAAACACTAAGGGCCTGATATACTGGATTCATAGCAAGGAAGGCAAGGTAGGTAATATACCTCACATCACAGCTGTTGACGACACAAATAATGCATGAATTACTGATCTGCACATTTGCATGCAAAATGCAGTCACAAAATATATAGGTGTTTTAGCTTCATAGCATTTTGTAATTTTACATTAATTCTACATTGATTTTAAATTACTAATTGGACTTGTTTATAGCTTTCTTGTTCGCTTAATAATTCCATGTGGTATTTCCATTACTATTAGAACCAGATATTTTGTTGGGGTAAAAAATGTCTATATACCTTATGGTTATGCTAATTTCTGCTAGCATCCCTATGGGATTTCTAATGGTATATTAATGTAAAGCTGATGAACAAGATGATTTTTGGCTGTCAAACGCAGACCTCTGAGGCTCTAAAACACATTCCATATTTTATTTGTACCAATAGAGCCAACGGTGCTCCAACAACTGATTGGAACCTGATTACATACTGCAGTTGCACTATAGTCAGTGATGTATCTAGACATTCCAGAAGGACTAGAATTTTCTCACTAAAGTCAGTCCCACCTTTTATAAATCAGAATGTGATTGATTGATTTCCTAATTATGTTGGTAGTTGATCCAGTCCAGTTTCTGACGGCCTAACCAATGGGAGAGCTTGCTTGGCAGTATAAATGTAGTTATATCTTGGAAAGACATCAAGAGTGGACCACTTTCCACTGGGCATTTTAGAATTTTAACTGGTTTGCCTCCATCCAAAAATTAACAATGAAGTAAGAGTATGGCCACTGGACAATATGTGTGATGATAATAAAATGTACTTAGGTATTTTTAGCTCACAGAAATTTTCTCTGGCTGCCTCATAAGGTTCCTTACTGCTTATTGCATGGTGTTGATGTTCTCACTATTAGCTAAAGGAAATCCAGTAGGTGTGTCCACTCTGTGTCCACTTGTGGTCTTATTCTCAAGAAGTTATTTCTTCTGGTCACACGCTGCCTAATCTGTCACACTACTCATAATCTCAACTCCTCGACAGAAGAAGCTTCACAAAATTAACAAAATTCTCACGAGTCTCGGGAGATGAGGATGAGCACACTTTGCTTGCTCTATGTTTTAAACATTAGACCAGCCAGCCACAGTCTGCATCAATTTTACAAATAGGATGGGAGTGAATGCCAATTAGGGCTAGTAATGCTGTAAATGAGTTAGTGCTGCTTCATAAGCCCATTAAACTGTCCCTTTTAAATCAGAAAGTGGAATGAAACCAAGAATTCTCGCTCAGAATTATTTGTGTACGATGTTCATAAACATTTGAACTCAATGTTTTGCATATTTGACTAAAACTATAATGCCACACATTAACATTAATGTGTTTATTCATACAGAGCGTAATTCTGAGTGCAGAGATGGAAAGGCCTTTTTTTTTTCCGAGCCTGTCTCCCATAATGCTACTGTTGTAAATTTGGTGGATGTGTTTATGCCTGCAGCGTGCTGTTCTGAGTAAATGTAGCTTAAAAAATGAATGTGGATAAATACGGTTTTCTACAATTTTGATAATCATGCTTACGAATTAGAACAGGGGTCTCAGTCCTCATCCTGGAAATCTAACCTAGGTTGCGTTTAGCTCCAGCCTTAATCAAAAATACTGAAAAAAAATCCTGACAAATCACACTGAAGCAAGAGGATACTAGAACAGCGATAATTCACGTTAACACAAATGAAGTATTAATTCAAGTCAATATTTGACTGGGTGTACTAGTTATTTAAGCTAGCCCATTAACTTACTTTTAATTTTAGCCCACAAACGGGTTTCTCATAAAATTAACTGATAATGATCTCCTACCTCCCCCACCAGTGAGCAAGCTCTGAGACCCTCAGTGATACTGTGCTTTTCGCAAAAGTCCCATAATGGAGAAAAGTTATAACACAGCTGTCACGTTTTGTCTTTTAAAATGTCAAAAAAAAAAAAAATAGCCAAAGAATACAGAAGCTCTTGAGCTAAGCTAATTTCTTCCTCATCAGACTGAGTTGTGAAATGTGGAAGTTTCTCATTGCTCGAGAATATTAATATAGTTTTTGAACTGCAAAGACATTCCACATAAACACTCAGAGGACGTGTTGTTTCACTGGTGGGTTTGGGTAGTAAATAAAATGACTATATTGGTGTTTTACTTGAGATGTGACATCTGGTTCCATTCACCACCACTGTAAAGAAATCAGTTGGTAAGTTTACTCAGTTAACCAGTTGTTACATGACTACATTACATTCATTTTGCAGATGCTTTTATGTGACTAACAATTTGAGGAAGCACAGGACAGTGGGAGAACCAGAGGGAAGTTCAAAGTGCTAAATATTTAAGAAGGGAGCAGTGTGAGAAGATTAAGCTCATTCGGATTGAACAGCAAATGTGATTTAGGTGGGATCAACAGGAAGGAGGTGTTTTCTGAATAGATGTCAGATCAACAGGAGGTTCAACAGGAGGTTCCTGAAGAGAGAGAGGGATTCTGCCACTTGGGAGCTCATTCCACCAGCAGAGAACCATGAATGAGGGTCTGGACATGGCTTTGTCTTGTCCGTAGGGACAACAGAGCCACACGATGTTCCTTGGAAAAATGGTTCCCACTAAAACCACTCTGAATTACTTTATCAAAAATATTAAACATATTATGTGGATAATTTGGAAAAGTGGGATTTCCTTTGAAGCTTTATAAAAGATGAACATCTTCAGTGTGTTTAGAGGACGAACTTCAGACACATTTATTGTTCTGAATATCTGACGTTTTTTTAAAGTGTTGTCGATTGTCATTCGTCATCGTTGACGTCCACATTTATTCCATTTCCTACCTCATTAGCTGAACAACATCTGTTTTCAACCCATCAGTGAAACAGTAAACTAATGGGCACAATCTCCACCTCCACTGACTTCCCTTTGTTATAATAAAATCGATATACAAATGTTGGGCACAAATCAAACAGACATGTATAATGAAGGATGCTGGGAGGTCTGCTGTGCTCTGCTGAAGGTTCAATAACAGAGGAAAAAGGTTGTGTAATTCATTATTACGATCATGCTTTATGTTTTGTGTATATTTTAAGTAGTTTATTCAGAACATTTAAATGCATCTATGTATGTATATATTATTATTATTAACATTTTAATTTATTTTATTTTCTTAGATCATTTGCTTGAGAGTGCTTGTATGTAATAGAAACAATTAGGACAAAAAGCAAGAAACACATTTAAAATGTAAAGGTTTAATAACCATTACCGTATGAAGATTATTAAGTATAAACAGAATCTTTTCCTTAATCAAGTTGATTTGACACACAGGAGAAACAAGGGTTGGATGATATCACCTTTCTCTCTGTTTCTCTTTCTTCCCACTCTCTTTCTCTCTTTCCTCTCTTACTCTTTTTCTTTTTTCATTCTCTTTTCCTGTCTCTCATTCTATCTGCCCTCTCCTTTCTCTCTTGCTCTCTGACTCTCCCACTTCTCTCTTTTTCATTCCCTTTGTCTTCCTCTTCTCACTCTCGCTTTCTCTGTCTCTCTCGCTCTCTATCTCTCTCTGTGACACTTCTCTCTGTTCTCTCTCTCTTTCTCTGCGACTCTTCTCTCTCTCTCTCTCTCTCTCTCTCTCTCTCTCGCTCTCTCTCACTCTCTCTTTCTCTCTGTCTCTCTCTACCGCTGCCTCCTCTCTCTCTGTGTAATTTCACAGGGGCAATGAGATCTATGGAGTGAATATAATGGGTGGTGGAATGAGGAAAGTGTCAAGGTCCTGTGGTCATCATGCTGCGGTTAGAAGAGTCATCCCATGCATATTGATACAATACACACACACACACACACACACACACGCTGACTATTCTGAATTTATAAACCAATACATAGTGTTATAACGCACAGCAATGTTATCCAATTTTGAGGATAGTTTGCTGCTCATTGATCCATTTAGTGATGCCCAGTGTGGTCGGCAGAAGTTGTCCTCTAGTGCTAATGTTACTGGTATTGTTGTCTTTACTGGTGTGTTTTGCTTGTATAGGGAACTTCATTCTCAACCTGCTTGGCAGATAAACAGTTTCTGGACCGTAGCTGGGAGTATCTTTTCAACAAGAGAACCATTAGCGGAACTTGCCATTCAAAAGTATGAAGTAGAACTTGGGAACTACAGCCACAGAGTCATAGCGACAGTGCTGGAGCAGCTGGGCTATAGATGGATTGAAGTAAAAACATTTTTACAACCTTATTCATTTATTGCATCAACTTTAACAACACTATTCAAAGCACACACTCAAGATGGTTGTGTGTGTAAACTCCACTGACTCACAGCTTTTTACTGTTTTAGTTATGTCTATCTTTAACAGCAGGGAAAGTAAGAGTACACTCAGAAGAGTTTTCAACTACTTTTAATCAGAGGTTACACTTTTAATACACAGTTTATCCCATTGGAGGTACTACAGATGCCATAGTTACGGCATTAGCGGCAACGAAGCTATGCAGGTGGCATAGGGAAAGGAAGCAGAAGCTGGGAAAGCAAGCAGGCACATGCTAACAAGCCTACCCTTTATCAACAAAGGACCTCACATGGTCTTTTAGAACCTCCCAGGGATGATGCAGGGTCAGATCTCAGATTTAGTTGCTTAGCTTATCTTGTCCCTTTCTCAGGCAGAATTTTAACCTGTCATACTACATCAGGTATTTGTTAACATGCTACTACCAATAAAACACCGGATCTTGCCAAATAGTGAGCCTGCATCAATGTATGACACCTGTTATAACTTGTTTATTACTGCTTATTAATTATTTATAAATTGTCTAAAACCTAATTAACAACCTGATTAGTCAACAACCTTATTGTAAATTTTTACCCACCATGGTGAACTTAAAGGGCCCATATCAAGGACAAAAACTACATTTTCTCGTTTTAAGTACAACCCAATTAACAAACTGGTTATAAATAATTTATAAATCTTTCATAAGGGTAGTGTTATTGTGAAGTGATACCCCTACCTTGGTGACACACTCTACCTTGCACAAGCTCATTTACCAAGTGTAGGTCATAAAAGACACAAAGCCCAAGCTTGCTTTTGTTGTGTGTATTGTGGAGGTGTGAAACACAGACGAACAGCCAGTTCCTCTCCATCTTCAGTTTCTCAGCCATCTCGCTTTCTCGTCACCTCTTCATCTTTCTCTCTCTACGTTTCATCCTGCTTGAGTTTCCTCCATGAAAGCTCTCCATGTTACTCCAGCCATTCTGACTAATTGAACACTTTACTCTTTTTTAATCATCTTAGTTGCAGTAGTGGAAATGGTGGGACGGCCATCAGTAACAGGCCGGGAATAGGGAGGGGTTGGGGAAAGCGATTTACTGAAGCAATTACTGAAATGGCGAAAAGTCTGGTTTATTTAGTCTCACTGGGGAGTCATCTCTGATTATGTGCACCAACACCGAATACCAAACACTGTAGCTGCCCTAGTGTGAACCCGGAAGAGCTGTAGAGCTGATTACAGAGTTTATTCTTCTTTAGGTTTATGAAATTTACAAGACTCCTTCTCACCCCCACCTTCAAATTTGGTCTATTAATCAAGCTGTGTTTTTTGTCTGAAGTTTGTTTCTTTAGTTGTAGCACTGGCGCTACAAGGCTAATGTACCAACGTGCTACAATGTGGTGGGAGACAAAAGTATACACACATAACACACACGTCTAACTGCTGATGAACACCCGGCTCACTCTGTTCTCATCTTCGTCTTCATCATCTTTCCAGAACAATTTTACACAAATCAACTGATTGGAAAAAAACATCCAAAACAGCATTTTTTTAATTAAATAATTTAAAAATAATAATAGTTTTGTTTTGTTTTTTGCCTGGCTTACCACTCTCTATACATGCAGAATCACAGATGCAGACTGTGTGAATCATTAAACCATGAATTTTTGAGGTAGAACAATAATATCATTACACATTAAACATATCATTAACCCCCACCCACAAAACAATTCTTGAAGGCCCATATCACTCCCACTCCGCAGTCCCAGTATGGAAACTAAGATCCAAAAACAGCACGTTTCGAATTCAGTGTTTTTGTGATGTCACAAAAAATACGTTTAGATACTTCAGCCTACAGAACTTTAGCCCCACCTACTCACACTGAAATTAAATTTCAATGATGTGTTTAATGTGTAATGATATTATTGTTCTACCTCAAAAATTCATGGTTTAATGATTTTAATTGTAAGGGGTAAAGAGAGGCTCGGAAATAGTCATGTAGAAATGAATGATGACTGTTTTAGGTACAGAAAAGCACACAGATATCAGACGGTCGCAGGGGAACAAAGTTTTTCCCTCCCCCTGTAAAACGTTATTTTGGAGATAGGGGGTTTTGTTCCAGCAGCACAGCTACAAGGTAGTCAGTAGCTACAAGTCAATAACCATCATTATTTGTTTGCCTATACTGAGACTGTTCTTGTTATGAATGTCAAATAAATCAATGAGCACAGACTGACTGATGCTTCAGCCTATTTCTGATGACCTTCAGTGTTTTCCCAAACAATCCAGTGGCAAATCACTCTTCAGTTTCGCTGACTCTGACAGTGCAGGTGATTTGGTCATTTTGTTCAGGCAAAGCACGCTTTCTGTCGATGTAAAGGATCCCAGAGCGCGGTGGAGATGTGATTGAATAAACTGCCGCTTGGCCTGACAGTGCTAAATAAGAGCTCTGTCAGAGCACTAAAGGCAAAATTAGCATAATAATGGTGTTGAAGCTTAAGTGAGCCATGCTGCCTTAACTGAGGCCCTAACAAGGTCTTTGTAATCAGCGCTGACTTTGCTGTAGCGCTCAAATAAATTTCAGCTGTCAACAGAGGAGAGACGTGCCTAATTAATAAGGCCTTTGAAAAACAC
This sequence comes from Hydrocynus forskahlii, assembly GCA_037974365.1. NCBI lineage: Eukaryota > Metazoa > Chordata > Actinopteri > Characiformes > Alestidae > Hydrocynus > Hydrocynus forskahlii. Next base: position 25,823 of record JBBPCX010080417.1, read on the forward strand.
ATTTAGAAAGCATAATGAACCAAGAAGAATCACTTTTGCAGTCTGTTTATGCAAAATTACCATCACGCAAACTTGCTGTCCTGCAAGATCATTCATGAGCTACTGAACTACAGTCAGCCTTTGCTTTCCATTTAGAATTAGGACTAATATAAACCAAGAATTTATAAACTACAGTACATTAGATCTTTTTTTAGGAATCTGATCTATTTAATCTCCATCCATATTTCCATCCACACAATCTGTTTTTCTCACTTTTCTCTGTCTTGCGGTCCACCAAAGTAGTTGCTGGTCAACAGCATTGTTGTTGTCAGAAACTGAGTATTGATGAATGACGTCTGAGATTGTTGTTCCTGTTTCTGTGGACTAGAGACACTTATACTACTCTTCACAGAGACTTCAACAAAAACTACCTCTACTGACTGTAACTGTACCTACTCTGTTAGCCATAAATGGTCCAACAGTGATTAAGCCTTCTATTGTTAATTTTCCCAACAGAGACTCTAGGTTCCTCCCGAGGTTCCTTCCTCCAACTTAGGGAGTTTTTCCTCGCCCTTGGCTTGCTCACTAGGGGCTCGGACCTGGACTCTGTAAAGCTGCTTTGTGACGGAGTTTGTTGTAAAAAGTGTTATATAAATATATATATAAATAGCCCTTACCAAATAATTCGTAGAAGCCACTGAATAATTCAATATTTTGAGTGAATGAAAAGCTGCAGTTTAATGCTACATGTTATCTAAAAGATGACCTTTTTCTGATAGCGACTGAATCTGCATCCACTCGTCGACCCACAGGATGATAAGGCCTAAGATAAGCTTAAAGGCCTCTCATGCGACTCTGCTGACGAAGATAACCGGTAAACAAAGCATCCAGAGAACAGATACTGACCATCAATCATTCTTTATCATGCACACAAGAATTGGAAACTTAAACTGACTGTTTTGCATGTGTCATAAAATAACATATGTACATTTTGAGGGTTTTTTTGCATGTGGTGAGATTCAAAATCAGTTATCATGTAGCAGGAAAAGTGAAGGCATCTTTAACGTAGGTAATTAACTGTATGTATTTTTCACTGTGAAAGTGTCAGAGTTTTGAGAAGCTTTAGGTCTAACTGAATCCATTCATGATGTAGGCTGTACCCCTGGTTCCATTCATCACCACTTCAATTTCCTCTACCATTTAAGCTCTACATTTTGACACAGTGTAAACATTGTTGATACAGTGTAATGAAAAGTGTTTTAATATATAAGAAACAAACAAACCGCACATATTTAGATGAAAGGTTTTGGTATGATGGCAAAGATATATTTTGTACTTTAAAGTAATTGTTTCTTGAAATTTCTTATTTTCTTCCATTTTAACTTTAATTATTTGAGTACAGTTTTAGTAAGTTTAACTTGTGTAACACTTTATTCAATTTTGCAACACATTCCTGTTCAATCAGTCACAGTCTGACTTGTGCAGACCTTCTGACCTGAACATACTCCTTGGCATGAAGCCAAAATGAAAGCTTTCAGTGCAATTTATTAATCTTTTATTGGATCAAATTGATTTAATTCACTGAGGTGCTCTTTCATTTAAACACCACTTGGTTGTTTGAGTGTAGTGCAGTAGGCTCTTTTCATTTACACTGTATTTAGTTTGGTAGCTTGTGATTTGGGGTGTATTGTGTTGTCTTTTCCTAGTAGCACTGTTCTTCCCTTGCTTTTGGTTTGTTTTTGGTCTCTCTATGGATTTCTAACTGCTCACCAATCCCTATTCCTAACCTGGAAACTAATTAAGCTCCTGCATCCTGCACCCTGCTTTACATTATGCTATTATTATGTTTTCAGCCAGTTTCAATCTTACCAACTGAAATGAGGATATGATCTTATGATTTGAAGGAAGGTAAACAATCTGACATTGCAGGTAATTTCACTATGTAAGATTCCTTTGTATAAGTAAAATAATAATGAAACAATCTGATTAATCTTTAATATTCTCACAATTATATTAGAACTAGAAACATTACATATATTGCCCAGAACTAAGACGTGTTCATTTGCCAAAATGTCAGTTATTCCCACATACACTGATTACACATCTTATTAAACACTGTGGGAAACCAGCAATCCTGCCACGAGATCACAATGACAGAATTAAAGTACCAACAGATAGAGTTCTCACAGTGAAACCCCCTAACACCAGAGGCAATTTTCCGGGTTCAGCAAATGCTGTTGAAAAAAGAAGTCCGTATGTGATATAATTAAGATAAAGTCAATTGTATAACATGGTTCATCCCTTAAGACTCATTGATTGTGTCAATTAAAATGGCCTTTGATGGCATTTCTGGACAGTGGAAACTGTAAAAATGTCCGACATGGCGCCAAGAGTGGGGGTGGGGGATTGAGTCATTTTTACTGTGTAATTAAATGAGAAGAAATGAAAAGCTGTTATTAATGAAAGCATTCACATATAATCTTTCTTAGGTTATGGAATGTCACGGGACTGCTTGTAGCGCAACGTAACACGTGAACTAAAGCAGATCACACCATAGCAACTCTACAGGGAGTGCAGAATTATTAGGCAAGTTGTATTTTTGAGGAATAATCTTATTATTGAACAACAACCATGTTCTC
>JBBPCX010080425.1:0-28440 GCA_037974365.1 Hydrocynus forskahlii
TTTAAAAAAACGTGTAAACAGAAGGTCAAAAAAATCGGATATAGGCAACAAATCAGAATTGAGCATCAAGACCTGCAATGTAAACGAGGCCTAAAATGACATCTGCATTTAGATCTGAATTTAGGGAAGGATGTCAGTAACTGTTAAAAGGGCAAGTTCAGTGAGTGTGATACTCATGCGTTAGTGTGATGTGTAAGGAAAAAGAGAACAACAGCTGTTCCTCATGTGATTGAACATGTCAGTGCAGGATGAGGTCAACAAGAACAGTCTTGTCCACACAGAGAGGGATATTTTTGTAGGAGTGCAGTGTGTAAATGTCTCATTACTAAGATGTTTACATGGTTGAGAGTTTTGTGGTGTAAAAACCACAGACACTGGTCTACAGAGATGTGGAAGGAGTAATCTGGTGCACATCAAGAAGAGGATACAGACATGAGTGCTAGACCCTGAAAATAAAGTCCAGTGGCATTTCACTGCTTTAGGTCCACTTCTCCCCTTAGACCCTTAGGGGTCACTGCAAATCAGTACAAAGTGATTGAGTGAGAACCTTTTACCCTGTGACAAAAAAGTTCTAGATTGATGGAAATTGTCTTTTTCTGGATGACAATAACCATGAAGCACAAGAGGTCACTGAAAGGTTTGAGGATTGCAATGCAAATCATACGCTCTGGGCCCTGCAGTCTCCAGATCCTGACCCATTTAAAAACTTATGGGAAAGTTTAGACCAGTGTATCAGATCTCTCAACCTTCATCATTAAAACACCAACTGAGGCAATATCTCTTGAAAGGATGGTGTTCCGCCCTTCCAAGTACAGTCCCAGAGACTTGTGGAAGCTATGCCAAGGCAAATGGAAGTTGTTCTGGTGGCTCATTCTTGTTCAACATCTTGCTAAGACTTTTCTGTACTGTTTTTTTTTTCCCCACCCATCTGTATATTTGTATAATTTGATTGTAGAACTTAATAGCCTTGGTTAGCCTTGGTGTTGCCGTACATCTCATCATAACCCGTAGCCCTAGTGTAAATGGTAACTAAATCCCAAACTGTGGTAATAGCAGTTACATATTTGTGGGATAGAACAGCCATAAAAATAATTATGATGTAATGTAATAAACTGATGCATTTTTATTGACCTCATGTTGTTTGTTAGCCTAGGGAGTATCCTCCTTACCCAAGCTCTGAAAAAGAGTGGAGTGCTGTATCAAAACTGCACTGCATTGCTTCATACATAGCTTCACAGAAATGACAGTTAAATAGATATAGCAAACAGTATCTTTTGTCCCTAGGTCTTACATCACTTACATCATTCTGAGTAAGCTATGTTGTCTGGTTTGATGGTTTGGAGACAGTAGCACTGACGAAAAGGCAGGAAGCAGAGCTGAAAATGTCAAGATTTGCACTGGGAGTGATGGATGGACAGGATCAGGAATTAGTTTATTAGGGGGCAGCTCGAGTTGGACCTTTTGGAGTAAAGTCTGAAAGGCCAGGTCGCGTTGATTTGGATGTGTGCCGAGGAGAGACTGAGTGTGTTGGGAGGAGGATGCTGAGGATGGAGCTGCAGGGAAGAGGAGAAGATGAAGGTCTAGTAGGAGGTTTGTGGATGTGGTGAGGGAGGACATGCAGGCAGTTGGTGTGAGAGAGGAAGATGCAGAGGACAGAAGGAAATGGAGACAGTTGATTCACTGTGACGACCCCTAATCAGGAGCAGCCTGAAGAAGAAGAGGCAGCAAAGTGTATCTTTTTCTCTAGGCCTTACATTACATCACCTTTTGCACTGAACGTTGTCTTGTCTCGTTTAGTCGTATTGTTGCTCTTGTGTTCTTTTTTCTAGCTCTTTGTTCTGTCTGCATTCGTGGTCTTGTGTTCTGTTCTGCTCTTGTGTTGCACCATGGTCCTGGAGGACCGTTGTTCTGTTTTTACTATGTACTGTGTGTATATGGTAGAAACGACAAAAGAAACGTACTTCACTTGACTTGACTTATACTGTAGTAATGTATTGCTAGTTAAGGCAGACTTCAATGTTGTCCCTTAACATACCTTCTGGTACATGCATTACCCTTTCACATCCACATAGATTCTGTTGGTTTAATCACTATGGTCAAGTCCAGTACATGATGCAGTCTTTGTTTTGCACACTTTTCAACCCAGCAGTACTGGTTAATTGGCAGTTTGCCTGATGCTGGTGCATAGTTTAAATTCTCACACTAGTCTCTCTTACTGTAAGAACCAGCTTTTCCCATTAAAGCCTTTAGATTTTTGAAATGTTGTGCATGCCTGTGTTTATGTTCTGTCTGTTTTTTTTATTTGGCCATATTTGTTTCTCCTGAGACATTATGGAAACTAGATGTAGATCAGATCTATGCATTAAATACAAGGTTGTGTTCTCTCACTGCATACGGACATCCATGTGACCTTTAAACAGTTTCTACGTTTTTTTAACTCTATTTATTAAGAACTTCAAAAACAAGTTACATCACTTTTCTACATAGTCACCTTCCTTTGCTATGCAGTTTTCCCACATGAAAATCTTCTTCCCCTTAAAGCTTCTTTGAGCTCCAAAAGGGTGGAAAATGGACAGAGCTAAACGCTCAAATGCCCAATCACCACTCTTTCACTGCTTCCAACTAAAATATATAATAGTTTTGAATGTCCCTCATATATTAATACATTTTGGGGGAAAGTAGCTCATATAGCATATTTAGAAGGCCCACCTCATTTATTTACTTCCTTCATGACATAACTACATTAAATACTGTATTCTGTGGTTAGCACAATAAATAAAACAGAGGTTACTTGAGGATCATCCTCAAGTAAGATTTTGGTTTTCTTGCAGTATTCACTTCTAGCGTTTGAAGGTCTTTCGACATGGCTCTTTGCTATTGTGCAAGATGTTTTGAGTTTAGATCAGCTGACTATCACACCGTCTTTGAGCAACACTAAGTTAAATATACTTGTAGAGACTGTATGAAGAAAGATTTCCAGGGAGTTTTTGTCTCTGGATACGAAACAACTTTAATATCTTGTTAAATAATGCCACTTTTGACGTGAACAGGTTGAAGTTCATAAGGTTTACTGGGTCGAGATCTGGGTCCACAATATATGTAAAGACTTGTGGAGAACATTTCATTCTGTTTCAAAGCTTTTGAGCTCACATCCCTTTGAGTGCTATTATGAATATCATCTACTTTCCGATATTAAAACCTTTGTCACAGAAGTGCATTGACAAATTTACAGCACAACAGACAAGTGAAGCGTAAGATTACGTGCCAAAATGTTGCTGTTGTCTCATAAATTATGACTTGGAATGTGCTAATTAGGCTTTTTTAGATCTCCCATAGCATTCTCAGCCATCTGTTGAGAGCTTTGGTTCTTACTCCCATCACACATAGATGAATAGACTCTCACGCTGTTGGTAGTCATGACAGTTGGTATCACTGTGGAGAGACCATGTGATCTTTCATTTGTTTATTTCTCCTCCACCTCTTCTCTCACACATTTACATCTTTCTTTTTAATATCATGCCACTCATGATCATATAATCTGATTGTTGGTACAGCACAGATGCTGTCTGAGAATCATGCTACTGTATAATATTGTCAGGCATTCCCACAATAACAAATTTCAACATGAGCAAATTGTCTCACTTTAGATGTTCCAGATGGGTGACGGGGATATTTAGATTCATGTGATCCAACAAATATGATGCACCGATTTTTAATGCTTTTATGTGTTGATGATAATGCTGATATCGACACACTAACATTTATAAAACATAAAAACTAAGACCTGATCCGCCTAAATCACCTTGATGGCAAAATATCATATTGAGAAGTACAAATGCAGTAAAGTGAATACAATATAGACATTTTAGCCCACTGTCAATAAATGTGAATTTTTGGTCAAATCTAATGATCAGTCGCTTTCCTTCAAACAATAGTCTGCCAATACTGATATGGTTCTAATCTCAATAGTAATTATAAGGACTAGCCCAAATATTTTGAGTATTTTAGTATTCGTTTATTATGCTGGTATTTGTTTTCATATTTAGTATTTAGATAGATCATCTTTATAAAATAGCAACACATGTAATCCGTCAAATCTATACAAATCAAGTATATAAAATATTAAAATAACCTCTAAAAAAGTCACTCGGCTACCCATGTTACTGCACTCACAACGTCCTTTTTAAAACTTGGCTTCTTGTTTTTGTTTCCACCTGAAATGGAACTTAGTTTCAGTTCTGCCTTAAATGATGCACCTTTATGTTCTGACTGGATTTAACATGATGGTAACGAACCTGGAGGGCTATGGCACAGGGTGAACGAAAACTTGGCTGTTCTTTCAGTGAAGCAGCAAAAGTAACACTTAAAATATGCCATTAAACAAAGATTTTAAGAGATTTGTGTCTAAAACTGTATTCTTTGTCATTGCTGCCATGTAGGTCAGCAAAAATCCAGTCAGTCTCTTCTTACCTGAATGTTAACATACTGCATAACATATTTTTCTTTGCGTCATATGTAAAACTGGGTCATATGTAAAAAAAAATTCATTTTAAAGTGAACCATAAATCGAACCAAATTAGCAAACAAATGATTGTGGTTAAATATGAAGTGTAAACAGAAGTGTTTTTTTTAGTAATTATTAAGATACTTGGTCAGAAACACAAATGGGGTGGAAGTCTAAGAAATGTGATTTGGGCCAGTCCTAGTAACTATGATGAAAACATCCACATAAAGGGTTCAGTAGTGATCTGAAAAACGGCGTAATATATAGATATGGATTAATTACATATTCCATATTAGTGTACTTCTCATTAATATTAATGAATGATATCACTTCTTAAGAACCAAAACGAACCAAAAAGAACTCACTTTGATTTATTAATATTCTGATTGCATCCTGAAACGTAGTGAAAGTAACGTTAGGCTACTGAAGCCTACTTTGTTACGTAATGTCGGTAAATTAACCAGCAAACCAGCTTCATGGTTATGTGTGGTAATATTGATCAGTGTGGGTAATAACGTAGTTTGCACAGTAAATGTTAATGTTAACTCATGTTAATGTTTCTGAGTAAGCATTGCCTGAAGTAAGCATTTTCTGAAGGCGTGAAACTGTACAGCACACAGAACATTATTCGATTTTTGGAGATGCGACCATGCAGTAATGTCACATGTGAGAGATGAGTAGAGTCCTTAGAAGAAAAACTGGTCCAGTGAAGGAGACGAATGAATGAGGTCCCCGTGTGTGCGCGCACGCGTGTGTTTGGAGTTGACAGACTCTGCACGAACATTGTTCTGTTTCCAGCTACACCGTCACCAAGTAAACAAACCATTCAAAGTATGCCCAGCTCAACCGAGGACACAGCTCTCATCTTTCAGCACACAGACCTGATCTAGACAATCAAGTGAGGGCCAACAAGGGAAGAGGTGATAAAAGCAGATAGAGATAGAGACAGACAGACAGAATACTATATTTTATGCTCTATCATGGTATACAGTATAAATGTCAATATTTTGAAATCTCCCCTAAAGCGCTTTTGACATGACTTGCTAGTCTGAAATGTTTTTGTTTAGTAGTGTGTCTTATCAGCAATAAGTTTAACATTAAGTTTAATGTTGGTAAAAAAAAAAAAAAACACTTATTCCGTTAGACCTGAATAGAGATACAAGAAGTATGTTCGATATATTGCCCACCCCTGATATGTTATCTACAGCCCTGTAACTTTTCCCTTATTTAGCCGATCTCAGCCTCGTGTTTTGTAAAGCTGTCACTGATCCAGTAGTGAATTTTAGGATCAGGTAAAGGCCAGTAGAAAACGGGGAATTAGCCATCGGTTTTATAAAATCCTTCGAAACTTCAGTTAATATAGCAAATAATTCAGTACACCGTTCAGTTCTGGGGGGGAAATGTGCTAGTGTTCTTACTCTACTGTTTTGCCATTCAGCCAATAGCCTATTGCTGCCTTGAACTGAGATTAAGTTGTAGCAGAGAGGGCGATTTACAGAGTGGCGCAAAAGATTTAGTCCGTCCATATGGCCAGGCTGGATGTGGGACTGGTCAGAGAGGGGAGGAGGGTGGAGAGATACCACTAATTTTCAAAACCATGTTATACAAAGGCCAGTATTTTATCTACTTATGCAAAGACAAATTCTTTGGGGTTTCCATAGTTATAAAATGGCAAATGAAATGCGGACACTGAGCATTTTATGTTTGAAACTGTATACATAAAAATTTGAAACTCCATATACATCTACCATTGCGGCGCACTTACACACACATCTCACATGACTGTGTTTTATGAGTTTTCCACCCAGTAGTAATTGTTAGTTGCCAGTTTGCCTGATGTTGGCGCGTAGTTTAAATTCAGTCTTGTGAAAAGAATGCGACACAGAGTTTGAGGACAGAGGGGAAAAAAAATATTTTGCTAAAATATTTTTTTGTCATCAAAGATACATTGCGTTTAATATAAGTGTTGCTGGTCAAAACAATATCAGTATTTTCATGTGAGCATCCATTCTCAAAAACATTCATCAGAATCCAAACTATAGATATTTTAGCATCGGTCTGCCCATCCCATCCCCAATGGTGGGAACAGAGGCAGAGTGAGTGTGGGAGACACAGAAAAGGAGTTGTGGTGTGGTGCACTGAACTGTTTCCAAGAGATACACAGTAGTTAAACATACTCAAATAACACATGCACACTCATACGTTTACTGAAAACAGGAAACCTTTTCATTTCTGTCTGTCTATGTCTCTCTCTCATTCTCTCACTGTCTGTGGGTAGACAGCTGAGAGGTGACAGAAATAACTTCACGTATTCAGACACCATCCTAAAGCTAATCCACTAATGCTCTCAGATGGGCCTGCACGATTAGCCTCACAGAGCCGGGGGCCATCGCACATCAAACACAGGAAAGTCCAAGGAAGTGGACGATTCCCTGTTTTCACCTACACACGCTGCAGCAAAGGTCTTGTATGTGCAGGGATCTTAAACTAGGAGTGTTCATTTGGAATGAGTTGCCTTTTACTTCCTGGTGTTTATAGTTACTATACAGATGTGCATGTATGTACTAAGCTTTACTCTCAAATTGAAAAACTGGCTCAATGTTCACCTTGCACTTGGGCTTCAGTATCAGAAGTGACTTCATTTTTTTGCACCTTCATATCAAGCCATGGTTCAGCACCTATTCCATGTGACCCCTTCACATCCTGCTTCCTGTGAACCATCATTGAAGAAGATTTCAGCTTAGCTTACACAGAGAGTGATTGTTCAAAATCTTAAAGGAAACCCAGTGGTGAGCAGATCAGTTGACTGGTTGGTCAAAATGATTAAGTTTGCCCCTTAATCTGGCAGTAAGCTAATAACAGTAAAGGAGGTGATGTACTTTTTATGAATACAATGCAGTTTAAATAGAGGCCTAAACATTAGTGACAACACAATGTGTAAAATACAATACAGGAATTGTATTTGTGTGTGTAATTCAAATAAATATGCTTGTGTGTATGTATTTATAGTAGCCATTAGAAACACTAAGCACATATTTTCTGTCTCTCTCGAACAGGCTGGGGTGTGTGGTGTGTGAGTGCATGCGTGTATGTGCGTGTCTGTGTGAGTAATGGCGGATCAGCAAAGACAGCGCTCTCTCTCCACGTCAGGAGAAACACTGTACCAGGCCCTGGGTGTCGCAAAGACTGCCTCACCAGAGGACATCAAAAAGTGCTATCGGTAAGAAATGTGAAGATATGAGTGTATGTGTGTAAGTGCAGTCGCGATTAACTATTACCTTGAGACATGCTCTTTGCTGATGGTGCCTTCATTATTTTGGTATTCCACTTTAACCTGTTTTAAAAGTTCTCTACGCCACCAGTGATTGGAAATTCAGTCCACCAGAGGGCAGCAATGATTTGAATCTTAACTCTGAGCAACCAATGCCCAATTAATGTATTTAGAGATGATGTGTATGAAGATTAAGCAGTTACAGAAAATGAATGAATAAAGGTATGAGGGTATTGTGTCATGTGCACTGAATGAGGAAAAGAGAAGAAAGTGGTTATAGGCTGTACCTTTTCACCTTTATGTACTTTGCTACCCTGCATGTGCTTTCAAGCATACATACACCATATGTAACTCTTTAGCTATGGAATCAGCAAGGCATTCGGGACTTTTACGCATCATAGACCTTAGCAGTCATGGACCCTGCTCTGTGAGTTTTTGTGGTTTTCCACTTTATGGCTGGGTTGCTTCCACTTGCTAGTAATACCACTTACAGTTGACTGTGGAATATGCAGCAGACATAAAGGTGGCATCCTATCACAGTACCACGCTTGAGTCACTGAGCTCATCAGAATGACACATTTTGTTTCACAAATATTTTTAAATGGTGACTGCATGGCTAGGTCCTTTATTTTATACACCTGTCAATGGGTATGATTGAAACACTTGAATTCAATAATTAAGAGGTATGTCCCAATACTTTTGTCCATATAGTGTAGGTCAAAACTTTTGCCTAAAACTATCACAGAACCGTGTCTATGGTGTCAGTCAACACATTTATAAACATTCCAGTTTTGTGTGAACCTTTAAATCCTTCACATGTCTGATTCCCATCATCGCTGCTGTGTTTCTCTACAATGGCATGTTCTGACACACTTTATATTGTGTAAAATGTTATTTTGCCTCCCTTGTCATGTCATAGGAAACTAGCTCTGAAGTTTCATCCAGACAAGAACCCTGACAATCCAGAAGCAGCAGAGAAATTCAAAGAGATCAATAATGCTCACGCCATCCTCTCCGATCCCACAAAACGCAACATTTACGACCAGTACGGCTCTCTTGGCCTCTATGTGGCTGAGCAGTTTGGAGAGGAGAACGTCAACACATACTTCGTACTCTCCAGCTGGTGGGCCAAGGTGAGAGTCTATGCACATACAGATTGAAATGCTTTTAAGAGTAGCAGCACCTTGCTAGCTTGTGATTAAGTAGGGTAATGTTAAAGCCAGAATAAGTAAACATTTCTTGTTGTCTTGGAGAAAAGCCAAAAAAAAAAAACGTATTGCATTGTCTCATTTACAAATGTAACAGTTATTTTGACAATTTGAATGAGCTAAAGTTTCAACAAGACTATTGTAATATTATATCACATTAGTCTTTTTGAAATACTTATTCTTTCCCTTAATAAAGGAAAAAAACAGCTTTGTGGTGGAATTAGTTTGGAAAGGTTGGCTTTAGGGTGTGATCACTCTTTAAGAGCAAATATTCACAAGAATTATAGACTGATATGGGGTATATATGGCTACAGTTATTTAGAAATACAACAAAAGCACACATTGGAGTACTAGCATAAATAAACAAATTACATTGTATTTCTTTTTTATATATATGTAAGAATCTGAGTTACTGATATGTGTCAAATTGTGAAGAAAGGCAGTGTGATGCTCTGTGCAATGTTCTGCTTGGACATACTGGGTTCTGGTATTTATGCGGATACACAGTATGTTTGACCTGTACCGCCTACCTAAACATTGTTTTAGACCACGTTTTCTCCTTCATAGGTATTCTCTTAAGGTGGTGGGCTGTTTCAGCAGGACAGTGCACCCTGACACTCTGCAATTATTGTTCAGGAACAGTTTGACCTCTTCTTTTTGACTTCTGAAATTTTTGACTAAACATGTGTCTCTCTCTCTGTGTTTTTTCTCCAGGCTTTGTTTATCTTCTGCGGTGTTGCCACAGGCTGTTATTGCTGTTGCTGTCTTTGCTGCTGCTGTAACTGCTGCTGTGGAAAGTGCAAGCCACGGCCCCCCATGGACCACGAGCCTGATTTTTATGTGTCTCCTGAAGACCTGGAGGCCCAGATGCAGTCTGATGAAAGAGGTGAGTCCACAAAATGTGTGCACTCAAATTGACCATTAGGGACTTGACAAGGGTAAAGGAAAGAAATTATCAATTTATCATCTGAAATGTGCTAGCAAGCAATTGGCAACGCAAGCCTCTGTCAGATCACAAAAAGTGACATCTCTTCAGACGAAGAAGTAGCTAGCAAAATGCTCAATATCACAAAAGAAGCACCAGAAAGCAGCAACTCTAGCAAGCACATTAGATGAATCCTATTGTAATTCTCATGAAATCTGTATACAACACTGAACAAAATAAAAAAAATCAAAGACTTTATTGTTGGAAATTTGACTTGACCAGCGCCATCCTGTTATCACAGGACATTCTGTTTTGTTTCACTTGGAATTATAGAAATATGTTCCCTATTTTTGAATATTTAAAAAGTAACAAATATATTTTGTTTCTGGGACCTTTACAGACCCTCTTCACATTTGCAGGGGTGCCTGAATTCTGCTACATGCTGAACAACACACTGCTTTTACGTTTTGGCTGGAGAAAGTTTCATTTAGAAACCTGTGGTCTATCAGATAATGAAACGCTGTGCTTGTGCATATGTGTGTTTGTATTTATGTTTAATAAACATTTGCGGTTTTGTGTGCCATCTTGTAAACAACAGACGGCGACCCGATCATGGTGCAGCCCTCCTCAGCCACAGAGACCACTCAACTGACATCAGAGAGTCACCATACAAGCTACCGGACCGACACTGGATTCAACTAGAGCCTTCTAGAGCCTTCTCCTCGACCTCATCTCCCCTCACTCTCCTTTGGGACCACCGGGGTAGCAGAGGGAGCTGTCCTTTACACCCTGTGCAACGGATGCCGTGTGAGTGATGGAGAGAAAGAAAACGAGGGGCTGAGCGAGTGGGCAGGTGTCTATTTCTGGTCTCTGCTATGAAATGTGAAAGCTCTAAAAGCTCAGGCATGCCTCTGCACAGACAAAGAAACAAGGTTTTCTATTCTTTTGCCTTTTTACCACTCCCGAACCTAGTGTAATTCCTAGCCTGTGTGGCACTCTTTCTGATACGGAGTTTTCCAGAGAGCCCTCTTAGTCTTGTTTTAGCAATTGTATCATGATGTTGATAGAGATCGTGTTTGAGCTATGCATTATTCTTGAATAGATACCCAACACTGCACAACATGCTGCATTTGGACATCTAGCCTATATCGAGTTTCCCAAATTTCCACCACACTTTTCAGTTTTTATTGTCATGGGATTTTAAAGTGACTTTGCAATAAGCGGGTATATTGATGTTCAGTCAAACGTTGCTATCCCAGACATGTGTACATAGCAGGAGCAAACCAAATGTTTTGCTGGTTTATCTTCAGAGTCCTTTGTTTGTCTGTTTTATGTTATAACACCACGAACATCTTAATGAAGGTGCCAGTGCACTGCATCACCTTTCTCTCTGTAACCAGTGGAATCAGTGCCAGCCAGCTGCTGCTATCTTCACAGGCCCGGGGGAACACAACCCGGACCCTCTCTGATAACCCACTTGAGAAAGTTATAACATACATCAGATACTCTGACATTGTGGTTTTGACAGGAACTGTCCATAGTCTTACCGATTTTAGTTTGCATTTTTCATAAAAGGAACGCGGTGCAGTGTGGTCAAGAGTAGTTTTTAAATGTAGGTATTTTTGTTGTCTTTATGTTTTAGGGGGTTATTATTCTGTCATTCTTTCCCGTTGCTGTTCAGCGGTGTGGTGTTTTGCGGTGCTGGGCTGTTGGGACACCAAGGCATTGTGTCCATTCTGTATAGAATGATATAGAAATACAGAGCCATCCTGTATTTCTACAGGCACAGTCGCCTCAATGTTAATGTTTTTCATGCATCGTTAACTATCCTGTAAAATATTAAGATTGTTAAAAGTAATTCATTAACCTGTTAAATTAACTTATTGACCCGTTAGAAGATTATTAATCTCAGGTAGAGAACCCATTTATATGCATGTTCGCATGTTACTGACAGAACAAAACCTCGGATCTCTCAAAAAGTAACTTCACAGTGCGTATTCTTAGCTGTCAAGCTGACTTAGCTTTAAGCCATTTTGGATTATTACAAGTGGTCCAAAATGAGGATGTTTTTGTTCTAACAGTGATGGCATAGAAGGATTTGCTTTGCTATAACGTTTAGTTTGTAGCTAATAATATGGCAGATATGCTGTTCGGTAATTGCGTGAGATAATCAGAAGTCAGTGGTACGTGAGTACGCGTGAACAGTATTATCATTACTGCCACAAGACCATGTTAGCCAAACTCTTCTCTAGAGTCGATGCTTCAGTCCCCTGCCTTTCTCCTGTCTCTGCAAATGGATTGTCTCAAACTTCGCCAGTGTTTTCTGTCTCCGGTGTGTTAGTTGTGAAGAGACAATTTTAGCATGTCATTTTGAGATGCTTCCTGAAGGAGGTCACTGGTGTGTATGGAAGAAAAACACTTTCAAATCAAGTTTATTTGAAAAAGTAATTCATCTGGCATTAGCTGTGTGTTTTCTTGCGTTACTCTCGTGTGTACGTGCATCCACATGTCATGCACATGGACTAAAGGGAGCGTGTGTGTGTGTGTGTGTGTGTGTGTGTGTGTATGTGTGTGTGTGTGTGTGTGTGTGTGTGTGTGTGAGGAATATAGAATTGAATGGAGACCTTTTTTTTGTGTAGCCAAGTGAAAATGTGTAGATTTTAAATGTGTAGGTTTCCATATCACTACTGTTTGTTTCTCTTCTGGCTTTTTTAATATTATTTAGAGGGAGTGATTTAAGACTAATTATTTCATCTACAATCAGTGTGATCTATAAAACAAAACCACTCCTAATGTTACAGTATGAGGGTACAGTAATGAGACCTATCACATCTACATGTTCTGGATACCAGAGGATGTCCACCCTTCACTCTTATTTTTGTATACTGTATAGTTACTCGAAATCTTTTGGTAGTTTTAATTTATTCTAATGGTTGACTGTGTAAAAGCTATATTGAAAGATCGCCACCAAATGTTTGGTAACAGTGGCAAAGTAGTAACACAGTAATATGATTTATTTTATTTATTTTCTTATGTTTTTAATAAACGGCTAGTTGAAACAATGTGTAAGCGGATATGGCCATTCTTCTGATTGGCTGAATTCTTTTGCACTGTCTGGGTATGTCTGTTGAGTTCAGTCAATGTTTTTTCCCGTTGTAGCATGAATAATGTGTGTGAGGGAGAAGTGATGGGTAAGTTATCTTGCTGTTATAAAATAAATGTTCTAAAGTTCAGTGCTTGTTTTGTCCTATGTTTTTGTCTAAAAAGGAACTTATTTCTCTAAGATGTTCACATTTTAGTGTAATTTAGTGTAATATACTTCTGGTTATAGTAGATATCAGATGATGTTAGTCCCTAGTGTAAATGTAGTTGTTACAGCAGTGAATGTATAATACAAAATAAAAAAAGTTAACTGAAGATAATATAGAGAGAATCAAGTGTAAGTTATATTGACGAGCCATAACATTATGACCACTCAAATTAAAGTGGCCCTTTACAGTCACACGTTAACACACAATGTGAACAGTGTGAAATTCATTCTCTGAATTTAACCATTCACCAAGTGAAGCAGTGGGTTTCCACCAGCACAACGCTCGGGAAGCAGCGTGTGTGGGGATGGTACCCTTGAGCAATGGTACCTCAATGGTGACCCTGGCAGTCCTGGGATTCAAGCCCATTACCTTGCGATCTCCTCACCACCAGGCCACCAGCTGCTCCAACTTCGCCCAGCTGTAGGGAGTAACCATGAACCAACAGCAAGGCTCATTGATTTCCCGACGGCAGTAAAGGCTGCCTCATGGGGTTTGAACTGATGAAAGGGTTACTGTGGTAAAAGTCACAAAAATAACTGAGGTGATTGCACCAAGAAGAGGGAAGAGACCAGCTGATAGAGGGAGTGTTGATGTTCTGAACGAAAACTCAGGGTGCTGGCACTCCGTTTAATACATCACACCTACCCAAGCATTGCAGACCAATTACTCCCCTTCATGGCAGCTGTATTCCCTAATGGCAGTGGCCTCTTTCAGCAGGATTTTTTGCCTAGCCGCACTGCACCCGCTGTTCGGAAATGACTTGGAAGAACACGAGAGTTCAAAATGTTCTTCCAAGCCATTTCTGAACAGCGGGTGCAATCTGGTCCCCAGATTCCCCAGGAACGACCAGTCATATCCAAAAGATCTGCTACTGATGCCTATACAACAGGGCACTCTTAGAGGTCTTGTAAAGTCCATGCCTCAGTAAGTCAAAGCTGTTTAATGTTTTTGGTGTTCTATGTGATGCATAATCAAGTGTTTTGGCCTATCAGTACCATCTACAAGTCAAACATTGTTTAAACGCCTCAGCACTATGTGGGCTTTATTCTAGTAAAAGTCTATATATTTTTAGAATACATCCAAATAAACACACAAATGTAAGAAGAATGCTTCAGTCTTTACAGTTACTTATCACTGCATAGAATTGTGAAGGACTGATTAGCTGAAGTAGATATTGGCCAGATTTCTCAAGAAGAGGTTTAAAAATAGTTAAGCTGCTGCAATCACACAGAAAAGCAAGAGGCATAAACCGTAATGCATACACAGAAATCATAATGCATCGTTATACTAATATTAGTGGAGGGTTTAAATAAACAAAAACACCCAGCCATTGGTTTTGCTGCATAATATTGACATGTCCTGGATGATGCTAGTGCTTAATGCCATAACAGTTTATGTCCATTGTAATGGTAACAAGACACTATTATGCTACATGTATCAGTGTTATATAACAGCTAAAATGTTGCCAAAAGTAATAATAAAATAAGAGGTTTGTCTATATATGCGGTCTAAGCAATTATAATTACAGTGCAGATATGTAGCAAATTCTTAGTGCAGTGTTTGTGTAAAGTTTGGACAGTCTCCAGGGAGGAAGGACTTATGAAAATGCTCAGCTATCCTGCACATTCTACTGCCCACACATTTAATGCATGGAGTGATCTGAACTTGTCTATGAACACTAAGCCTGTTTTCTGCATGCTGTGACTTCCTAGTCCTGGTTTGAGCTGTGGATATGAATGGTTGCTGTTACAGGAGAGAAATTTGCCAGCATTCGGCCGGCTCAATAAGGTCAAAGCTGACCTATGGGGGACGGAGTCAGGAGGGGGCCAGTAACAAGACACCTCTGCACAAATACACACACACACTCCTGTAGCTCGACCCTCAGAGCAGCACAGTAGAAGACGGCGCAAAGCAACAGAGACACAAATGAAAGCGAAGAGAGTGGCCAGAAACATGGGTGTAAATGCTAAGAATGGTCCCTCAGTTTCAGACCACTGAAGAGATTTAACAGCACACGCTCACTCTTGTTCTTGGGACCTCACTGAGGTCTGGAACAGTGGGCAGGTCCCATCATGTCTCTTCCCCTGGATCTGAGCTCCTTACACAGGGACACATCGCTGGACACACTAGAGAAGCAGCTCATCTGTCCTATCTGCCTGGAGGTGTTCACCAAACCTGTGGTCATCCTGCCCTGCCAGCACAACCTCTGCCGCAAGTGCGCCAACGAACTCTACAGGGTACGTGCTTTCTCCAGTGGGGGCCTCTCTTCAGTAAGAGGGCATGACTGTGAATGTCAGAAATGTCAGGTAGCGTGAATGACTAAAGTGGAACCGTATAAATAATATATTGAAGAAAAGTCATTTATAAATTCATTTCTAAATTTTACCTAAGTGCATGGGGCCAAGTGGAACTAACTGGAGCGGGTTATTCTCCACCTCTGGCTGTAAGTGGTGGATCTGCCTAAAGCTATCCTAGCCAAAAGTCAGTTTCTGGATGATGTGGGGGTGAGCACATCTTCGGTACACAGTGTATTATGAGCTATTATGAGTGTATACCTGAGATCTGACTTTGCTCACTGAGGCAGTTGTCACAGGATCACTGATCATCACTCTGAGATGCAGTACTGTGTGAAGTCTTTGGCGCATCAACACATCAAAACAGTGAAATCAGCAGGGCAAATGAGGAGAATGATCTTTATTATTATTATTATTATTATTATTATTATCATTATTGTTATCATTATTGTTATTGTTGTTGTTGTTCTACTGAGATGCCCAGACCTAACAATGCCCTGATTTAAATCCACCACCAACACACCTGATTTAAAATGAGATGTGTGGAAATGCTTAACACATTTACAAACATAAATCACTACTTTTTACTTACTTTTGGATTCATTCATCTTTTTCAGAGCAGATAAGCTCTTACTCCCCACCCACATGAGGTGCCTAAAACTTTTGCACAGTACTGTATGTTCAGCCCAAGGATTCTCTTTTGACCGCCTGTGTAACTTTGAGCTTCTTTAGAAAGAGTATGTGTGCACATGTGCGTGTTTAAGGAATTCCACAAAGACTTGAGTACACAGTGTATGTTGCAACACATTTCTGAAGCCGTACCATGTGTACAGACGCACATGTCAAAACACCAGACTGCCGCTGGCCGATGGCAGCGTGAATATGCAGATCCCAAACAGGTGTGAGGACTTCAAGAGCGGGAACTCACACTGAGCACTTGGGAGTAAATATAGTGGATGCCCTACATTTGCTCCCTTTGAGCTGTTAGCGGACTAATCTCTCGCGGGACAGACAATGGGGCGATTGATCTATGTGTGAAGCCTCTAAGACTGACATGTAGCCCTCGGCACTATTTTCATCTCACTCTAATATCCTCGTTCCCTTGGTATTCTTGCACCCATTTAGGTCCACAGCTCGACATGATCCTTTATTTGTAAAGGTCAGCGCTAATGTTAAGAACGTGAATGTGTCATTGTCTGTGTGATTGACAGGTTCAGAAAGCTTGAAACGATTCAACCCATCACACCCTGTGGCTCTGTATCTGCATCTTCCCTAATTCCTCTGATTACTGTGTTGTCATTTTTAGCATTATTTGTAATTCAAGTAGGGAGGTCAGGAGAGGGGCCGGTGGTCCCTGGGGTACTATACATTTCAAAGGGTATGACTGACATGTGAAGGCGCTACAAGAACCTACAGCTCCAAACACCTCTGTTAATTCTTAGGGAAACTGAATGAATCCCAAACAGCCTACAAGAGTGTAGCAAGAATGGTCATGCAGACCTAAGAAGACCATGACGTTAATTACTTTCTTGCTTATCCTTTTTCCAATTTAAACTGCGGGCGGATTATTCGGCTATTAATTTAAAGACATAGAAGACATAAGTCTACATTAACTATTATGAAACCAGTATGTAAAGTATCTGATTGGAAGAGAAGCTTTAGTATTTAACGGCTTAAAGCATCTGTTCTCTGACATACAGAGTCAGTTTCCCATCCAGAGGTGAAGCTTGGTCCTGGCCAGGCTTAAGATCATCTTAAAAATCTCTTTGGAGGGGAAAATGTAGTCCAAGACTAGGATTAATCTTTGTCTAAGAAACTTGCCCATTGTTGTCCTGCCCTAACACAAGTGTTCTAGTTCACTGGCTTGTTATTTGGAATTTGAACAAGTACTGAACAGCAATAAAAGAAAGTACTAAACAGAAACGCCACTTTGTGGTGTCATGGCCTTCCAGGAGTGACATCGGGCACCTCTGCTCCTGGCAGGGATTCTGATTTTCCCTCGACGCATATGTCTCAGCTGCTGAAGCCTTTTAAAGAGCATGACTATTTCAGGACATCCACTGCGCCCATTTCACTCTCAACACACATTATGGTCTCCTGTTCACCCTTTCTGTACCTCAGAGAGAGAGAGAAGAAGCAACTGCAAGCTATCTGTCTTTGTGTGAAATCCATATTGACACCAATGAGACACAATTGTTTATTGGAGTGAGCTCATTTTTTCCATTTCAGCGATGGGTCCGAAAAGAAGACAGAACACAAGGGAATTTCTGCCAGATTATGTTTTACATCTTCCCTTAGCAACAGAAACTAAATCAGAAGCAGCTGATGCTCAAGGGTAAGCTTATCCTGCCCTGGACCAGAGGTCACTCATCTTCAAATTGGCTCTGAGAAGAGCAGTTAGGACAACCAATACACTTAAATCAGTGATAACTGTCTTAATTTAGTCAAAGGTCTCTCGAATCAGGTCTTGCTTAAAGCAGGAGTAACAGTCTATAAGCTGTTCTCAAAAGGGCACAGGATCGATCCAATCAAGAACAGCATACTTAGTAAGAGATTGCAGCCGTCTCTATTCCAGGTTGGGATTGGAGGTCGCTTTCGCTGTCCGTCCTGTCGACACGAAGTTGTTTTGGACCGTCATGGCGTTTATGGGCTTCAGCGAAACATACTAGTGGAAAACATCATTGATGTCTACAAGCAAGAGTCTGCAAGGTCAGAAATGGGACATAGCGCCCTTTAGAGTCCATGCCTTGTTCAAATTATATCTAATGAGACCTTGAAGCATTGGTGGGCGTTGATGCCTACATTGTTTGGTAGCATTCTAAAGGAGGCAACGTTTTGTGTTTTAAGTCTAACTTTAATCCTTTGAAGCCTTCAAAAACCTTTCATGTGTAATTTCATGTGTCTCCAGCTCTCGGCCACCACCAAAACCACTGGCACAATTAACCTGCGAGGAGCATGAAGGTGAAAAGCTCAACATTTACTGCATCACTTGCCAGCTACCCACCTGTTCACTGTGTAAAGTGTTTGGGGCACACAGCACCTGCAACGTGGCTCCACTACCTGAAGTGTATGAGCAACAGAAGGTAAAAAAGACCCAGTAGAAAAGATTCTGCTAACTCTAGAATTGTTTGGGCTGGAAGGCAAATATGCCTTCTAAATACGTCTAGAAGGCATGTATCTCTTATAAACCCTCATGGAAATTACTAATAAAATAACTGTTCCCTGTTTTCATTTTATAGACTGAACTCAACGATGAGCTTGGATCCCTGGTTGCCACTAATGAGCGCATCCAAGCTTGCATAAATGATCTGGAGGAGATCTGTAAGAATATTGAGGTTTGGACTTCAGCGGAATTCAGTCACATCATTCAAATAAAAAAAATGCATTTCTATACTTCATAAGATCTTCATACCATTCCGTCTTCCAGTGTAAGCTGCATGACTGTTCTGTAAGAATAAATGTAATCCCTAACAGGAAAATGGCAAAAACCAGAAACAGATACTGAGTGAGAAGTTTGATCGTATGTCTGCCATCCTGGAAGAGAGGCGTAACATCATGGTACAGCAGATCACATATGAGCAGGATGAAAAGAGCGGCTGGGCCCGAAACCTGGTCCAAACCTACAGTGAGCATGTAGAGACCAATTCGAAATTGATGCAGACAGCCTCGAATGCCATAGAGGACTCAGAGATGGCTGCATTTCTGCAGGTACAGTAATTCTAATTCTGGATTTCTAGATCTAATTCTAGATTTTTTTCTTTTACCGTCCCTTAAATTCAAGGTATTAACCAGCTCCATGTTTTGAGTAAAAAAACCTCTTCAAATAAAATAAACTAAAATGCCACATGGGTTCTAAGTATAAACCGGAAAAGTGTGAGCAAAAAACTGATAAAAAAAACAAAACAGATATAAGATGGAAAAGGACATAGTAAAATGAGAGATTGTAGGTACAAACATACATAAAATTTCACAGCATGTTTAACCAGCAATATATAAATGAAAAACAAATATAAAAAGTCAAAGGAATCAGGCACACCATAGTTAGAATCACCGTTTTCTTTCTCGCCCCGGATAGTTTGTTTCTAGACAATAAACAGGTACTTCCCGTGTAAGATTCAGGTGTATTTGTACCCCAATTCCCCAGGTTAAATGTGTGACTTTACAGTGAATACAGTGGCAGTGCTCCACAAAGTGAAATGCTTTAATGAGACATTTCACTTTCTAATTTATCATCTTAGTAACTATCTGCTTACTGACATTTTTTCCCAAAATAATTACACAGCATTTTGGGGTCACAGAATTAATATGCAGAATCCTTTTGGCTTTTTAAACTAGAGTTAAACTGGAACGTTTTGGTTTCTGCCTCAGCACTGATTAACATCACTAATTCACTGGGAGTTACTCTGTACCCATCTAGAACTTAGGGGACTGTTAAAGAAAGCATCACTGATTTCTTATTATGTTTTTTGAAGGTAATCTTGAAGGTTTGTTTTCCACTCTCTTGTAGGCTTCAAAAAGCCTTATTGAAAAGTAAGTGTCTGCTTGTGTGTGAGTGAGCGGATGTTTGTCCATTGCACTTTAATCGTCCTCTTTTCTACAGTTCTCAGACTTTTACACCGCAGCAAACTGATTTTTTCTCCCCACAGGGTACGTGAGGCAACAAAATGTGCCCCAACAGAGACCTTAGAACCTGGATATGAAAACATGGATCACTATAAAGTTGATTTTGATGCCGAGGAGAGAGCTCTCTACCAGCTGGATTTCCTGCAACGTGAGGCATGAATAGTCAGGAATATGCATGTATTTCAGGGCAAGCAGTTCAACTGATAATATCACTGCTGATTACTCTGCAGCTGAAGAGGAGGTTGAAGAGATTCTGGAAGAGCCAGAACCAGAATCAGAATCTGAGCTAGAGCCAGAACCTGAAATGAAACCTGAAGCCGAACCTGAACTAGTGCCCGATCCAGTAGAGGATCCTGTGCCAGATCAGGATCTGAAATTGGAAGACTTGGAGATCAAGACTGCTATGTCTGAGACAAGCGAGAATATCAAGACACAAGCAGAAACAAAAAAAGACATCCAATGTGATAAAGGCGGGCTAAGCACCACACAGGTAACTCCTTATACCTTCTAGCTACTGTAATTCATTATAAGAAGGACTTAAAAGGAATTAATTACTTACTATTAGAAGGAATTAAATTAAATCAAATACACTATGGGTTGGTTTCCCAGACAAGGATTAATCTTAGTCCTGGATTACAAAGTGCTGTGAATAGAGATTTTCCATTGAAAAGGAAAGTGTAGTCCAAGACTAGGCTTAATCCGTCTGGGAAACCGACCCTATTTGAACAAAAGTATTGGGACACCTGATCATTACACCCACAGGGACTTAAATGACATTGCATTCAAATACACAGACTTTAATATGGAGGTGGCCCCCAGTTCGCAGCTAAAACAGGTTTCACTCTTCTTGAATGCCCATCCATTCTGTAGAGCTTTTATGAGGTCAGACACTGATGTTGGACAAGAAGGTCTGACTCACAATCTCCGTTCCAGTTCATCCCAAAGGTGCTGGATGGGGTTGAGGTCAGGACTCTGTGGCCAGTCAAGTTCTTCCACCCCGAACTCATCCAGTCTTTATGGAGCTCACTTTGTGCACTGGGGAACAGTCATACCGTGATAGAAAAGGTTCTTCCCCAAACTGTGCCCACAAAGTTGGAAGCATGGCGCTGTCCAGAATGTCTTGGTCTGGCGAAGCATTAAGATTGACCTTCACTGGAAGTAAGGGGCTTAGCCTAAACCAGGAAAACAGTTGTGTCCCAATACTTTTGTCCATATAGTGTATTTGTTGCTGCAACAGGTAGCTGTTTTATCTCATAGTCCCATAATCTGTTATACCTTTGTATGCTATATTCTTATTTCTCATCACCACCTAAAAGGATCAGCCAGAATTAGGGTGTATGGAGCTTGATGCAGGTGGCTTGGAGAATCAGGACTTTCCTGTACAATCAGATGATGAGACCAAGCTCTACCCAAGCTGGTACAGACCCAACAGACAAATGCTTAGCTCAAACCTACCCCTGCCTCTTGATACCTTGGGGACCACTGACCATGCACCCCAACAAGTGAAAGAACTTTCAGCTCACCCTCCTTTCCAGCGGCCGCAAACACCGCTGTCCATGTGGATGAGTGGCAGCTTCATGTCTGTGGCCACTGAAAAAAATCAAAGCCCTGAGAATCATTTTGGGAGAGACTTCATGGACAGTCCCCAGGGGCATATGGCAGAAGTTAAGAAGGTTGAGGAGGACATTTCTGAGTTGGTTGATGGGTCGGGCAGCAAGAATAGGGTGACTTCATTTTCTGTTAAGGTCAGTTCAGTTTCAACATACTGCGGCAAGTTTGTCCCCATCTCAGCCATCATTGTGCTTACCTTGTGATCTTGCTGTTGCTTCTCTTCATCAAGTAACTCCTACATCATGGTCATCACACCAATTTTTTCTAGTTTCTTGATATGCTTTTCTGAATAATGGGCCTCGTTTGTGGGACTTAAGTGTACATGTGATTTCTGAAATCACAGCATTAAACTTTTTAGCCTGGTTTCAAGAAACAGCTTTCAAGTCCTGCGCGTTTCTGATCCTGCTATTTTACCCTACAATTAATGTTTTCCACACCAGTGTCTGCTTCTCTCCATCTTCACCTCCATCTCTCCTCAGGCCATCACCCTTATCTTTTATGTCCTGACCTTTCTGGTTATTCTTCAGAGGGTATGGGGGAACATTCAGTGCATCCTAGGCACATAGCACTGCTGGGAAGTACAGCTTTCAGGTACAAACCTCATAACACTTTGCATTTCGTGTTTATACATTTATTTGTAATAACCACTGAAATTTGATTGCATCACTGATGTTTCTTGCATCATTGATAACAATATGTTCCCGCTGTGTTTTGGAAATGCATGCTGCGAGTACTAATATGGATGTTTTAACCATTTGCTTTTGTATAAGGCAGTTGGCTTCTCTTCTTTGTATCACTACCAACACATACTCACAATTTAAATCACCTGCAAAAACACATATTTTAGGACGAGTTATGAAAAGATCAACATATGTGAAAGAAATGAGAGTACTTGTGGTACCCAAATTGGGGACACTGCTGGTCTTGCACACGTTCAGTAAGACAGAAAGACTCATCATTATTGCGTAGCATTACCATGTCTGGCCTAGTGGAACTGTAGCTTTATATTTCAAATATATAACAATGTGAATATTCACACAGAAAGAAACAACAAGAGGAGAAGAAAGAAAGGAAGGAAGACAGAAAGAAAGAACCTTAGTTTTAGATCTCAATGTGTGTTCCTTCTTTCGTTTTCCAAGGTGAACTCAGTGGGAGCATAGAACAGAACGATGGAGCGCAGCACTGATGTACACTTTCACAGTAACTCTGGCGCCCCCCTCTGGTGGGGAGAGAGAGGCAGGCAGACAGACAGTTGGGTGGGTAGTTGTAAAACCTAATAGTAAACCTTGGGAGTAGAGTACAATTGTTGCGTCTAGTGCAGCTATCAAATTTGGACAGAAATGTAGATATTTTTTATGACGGCCATGACCACTCAACATCAATAAAAAAGGCATATTTGCACATAGCATCCTGACATGACCTCACCTCATGCTTGGAAATGCAGAATATGTATCTTACACAAGTGGCCACTCACCACATAAGGGAGGATGGCATAGGAGAGAGATTTTTTACCTGGAACATGCTAGGCTAGGGTTGTCAGAGTGAGCTAAACTTTGTAATGCCACCCATTTTAGATGTTCCAGAAGTTCAAGCATAACATACATGAGGGGTTCTAAACAGAAATTGAATCTATAATGATTTTGAGGATTTTTTTTATGGAAGCTGTGCTACATGTGTTCTAATGACCTCTTACAGACGGCACCTGCAGAGAACTCAGTGGCGAGGCCCAGCTCTCCTGCTGTTACAAGTGAGTCGACTCGTCTCAGCTTCTCCTTCTCCTGGCTTAACCCTCTTGCCAAGAAGAAGTAATTGCTCGACTCATTGAGACGCTATGGAGTCCAGGAGCCAATTTGGTCCAACATTCTATAAAGTAGGCTATGACTTATACTTCAGGGCAACCAAAACAACGCCCAGAGGCCCAAGCTAACACCTGCTGTAATTTTATCAGCTGTCAGCATCAGCTAAAATGGTGAAGTCTTAAGTTCTGCACATCGTTGTTTTTTTCTGGATTAACCTGCTTGCTGATATTACACATAAGCATTAGAATTATTCCACAGCTTCAGTCTGGGACAAAAACATGGGGAAGAACTTCATGTAATTTATAGCGGTAGTTCTTGTTTAGTAATTGCTTTTGCAGTTTGAGAATAGTTCATTTTATTCACAGTTTCTGATAAAGTTTTGATTTATTTTGCATATTAGTGCATTAGGAAAGCAGCAGTGATGATATTGGCATTGAAGTGAAAATGTCAAACTAGAAAGCACAGTAAGTGACTGATTTGTAGCACTGTTACACCTTCTTTTGTCTTTTTCATTGTTTCTTTCAAATGTGTGCATTTCACTGAACTGTGTTGACCTACAGTTGAACATGAAAAATAAAAGTGAAGCAAAGATCTGTTATTTGTGTGCTGTATTTTGCATGACCTGTTCATAGGGATGGACATGCAAAGGAAACTGTCCAATCAATGCATTAAAATGCAGCCAATTCTGCCTGTTCCAGAGTAAGAGCAAGGAACTAGTCCTGCCTTACCCTTTTTCTCTGTTGTGTGGGATATTTTTCTACCAGAGACCTAAGAGATTATTGGGGGAGAGCAGTATTTATGTTGTTGCTAGGATTGGACTGTTTGGACTGGAATCTGGTGGCACTCCTCTCACAGTTGGCCTCAAGTGCTCCTACCAGAACCATGACAGCCTTGGATTTAATTCGCCATATTCTCTAGTTTCTTAAATATCTACTTTTTTTATATATATATTCCTTCCTCCTGGCATTATCCTCACTGTTTTTCACTCCTGTCTATATAATGATCCAAATGTACAGCATTAAAAATAAATGTAGATCTGTAGCGAACAATAAAATCAAAGCATACGCATGAAAAATTATTGTTTGGGTGCTATTTTTAAAGCCATTGGTATGAGTTGTGAAAAAAAGAACTTATTATAACTAAATACACACTATATGGACAAAAGTCTTGGGGCACACCTGTTTTTCAGGGTTTTGGATGGGCCCCTTACTTCCAGTACAGGGAACACAGTTTGGTGAAGGCCCCTTTCTATACCAGCATGACTGTGCCCCAGTACACAAAGCAAGCTCCATAAAGACATGGCCCTGACCTCAACCCCATCCAGCACCTTTGGGATGAAATGGAACAGAGATTGTGAGTCAGGCCTTCCCGTCTAACATCAGTGTTTGACCTCATAAATGCTCTACAGAATGAATGTGTCCCCCTCAGACCTCGATCCGTCACCCCCTGAAGCACAGATGATGTAGCGATGTATAACTCATACTTCTGTTTTAGGGTCTAAAACGTTTTATTTTCACTTCTTAAATCGAAAACCTGAACATGCCACTCCATTTACCATTCTCTTCGAGCACATAGTTCATAGCAGCACGTCTTGTGTTATTGTTCTGGGGTCCTGAGAGCTAGAAGTTGCCTCATTGGTGCCCGCCCCAAGCCCCGCCCCAAGCCCCGCCCCCCGCCACCGCCGATTTGTCCCCTCCACATTAAAAATGCTATCTGCGCTGGACATCTGAAATATTATGTGATACATATACATGATGTTTTCTAGGAATATAAAAAAAAAAAAAACGAAATAGAGGAAAACCGTCTTGGTGGAGATATATAGTAATCCCGCCTCCTCTTCATAAATGGAAATGTACCTTTGATTCTATGGTTTCTTTGATTCTGTGGCTTGGTTGATTGGTTGAATTACAGTACTATTACATGAATGGATATCTGAAATATGAGCAGATGGTTGATATTGTCATGTTGGTGTAATGGTCAATAGTCCCAATACTTTTGTCCATGTTGTGTATAGCTGGTGCTGAAAAAAACAACACGCATAAAACGTCACTGAGCTGCGACGGAAAAGAGGTGGGCTGTGTGGGGCTGAGGTGGCCGAGTCGAGCTGCTGCTGGTATTCTGAACTCTCTTCTGTTTTCTTCTGTTTTTCCATGATTTGCAGAAAAGCGCTCTAGTGCTGTGGACAAACTTCATTTTGTAAGAGCCTTGAGCGAGAAGTGATAAACGGCGTTCGTGTTTTAAGAGAACATTTGGTTGTTTTTTCGACGACATGGATTCTGCCAGTCAAGGTAAACAGAACCAAAACAGCAGAGCTGGGGTCCTCCTCCTGTCCTCCTTCTGTCCTTATTCAGAAGACCTTGACCTTAACTTATTTTAGTGAGGCTTTTGCAGTGTCCTATGTTGAAGGAGAGAAAACAGAGAGACATAGAAAGAGAGAGGGACATAAAGAGAGAGAGAGAGAGAGAGAGAGAGAGAAGCAGGGCAAGACTGGGCAAGGCTGGGCTATCAAGTTACTCCAAACCCAGCAGAGCTCAGAAAAACCCTCTGCTGCAGCTCAGAGCCTATTCTTGCACTCAGCATGGACATTTTTTTTAATTCTAACTTCATATACTTCATTAGTTACTTATCTGCTATTAAACGTAGCTGTGTATCCCTTTAAAGCTTTTTGCTTGGTGTGTATATTTGATGTGTTTACAGAGCTGAATATCTGAATTATGAGCAGATGGTTGAAGATGTGATGTTATTTAGGAATATAAAAACAGAAATCGAGAAAAGCAGTCTTCGTGGAGATGTAAAGTAATTCCTTATTAAAAAATGAAATGTTCTTTGAGTATGTTTTTTTGATTCTGTGGTGTGGTTGATGTTTTTTTTTAATGTGTTCACAGTGCTATTATGTGAATGGATATCTGAAATATGAGCAGATTGTTGATAATGTGATGTTATCCAGGAATATGAAAAAACAAATTGTGAAAAGCAGTCTTGGTGGAGATGTAAAGCAATTCCTCATCCTCTTTAAAACATATGGTCTAATGAAAAAGTTACTGTGATGTGGTCTAGGAATAAAAAAAAAAACATGAAATCGAGTAAAGCAGTCTTGAGTGGAGATGTAATTCCTCCTCCTCTTTAAAAAATATAGTGTGGAACTTTGCTGTATCCTTGTAACGTTAATGCCTTAAAATGATAGAGAAAGGTAAGGGTGGGTGTGTGTGTGTGTGTGTGTGTATATATATATATATAATGTGTGTGAGTCGACTGTTAATTTGCTGAGGGTGTGGCAGGTAATATATTCCCTCTGGCCAGCAGTTGTTCCCTATGCAGTGTCTGTCAGCAAGGTTCAGCTCACTTGATCCTATAGCTGGTCAATAGGATTGATTTCTGCAGTATGTTTGTTGCCTTGCACATTGTTATCTGTTGGGGTGTAATGATGTACTCATCCCGGCTGAGTGAAATATCTGGGTCGAGTCAGTTCACAACACTGAGTCCATGATTTTTGTGGCTTTGGTGTTTAAACAGTGCAGTTGCACCAGATAGTGTAAGAAATTCTTATTTATCTAAGAAATTCTTAGAGTCACATGTCCGCGATGCACATTCTCTCATTTTTGCGTTGCGATATCTAGGGATTTGTATAGAGAACTGGTACTAAATTGGTGCTGGCACTGGTTAGTACGGAAGTCTCGCTAAGGTTCTGGACAAACAGTACTGCTATCATTATTTATGCAATTTTAATGCATTCTAACATAGCTGCCATTTTCAAATGCTAGATTGGTTCAGCAGGAGGGACGGGATGCACATCATCACCAGATATTTGTAGTGATTGCGCCTTCTTATGATATATATATATTGAGTCCTGTCTTATCTTTTTGTGCAATGTCTCTATTTTTTGCCCCAAATAATGTGGTACTTTCGCTAAGAGTATTGATAAGTGGCATAAAATGAATAGAAATAATAATAAATTATCGATAAACAGTATCAGTATTGATATTGGTATCAGTAAAATACCCATCCCTAGCAATTCCATTTTGTTTTGATACATTGTTAGTGGCTGTGATGATGGAAGATTTTTAGACTGGTTCCACATGACAATTCATGAAACATGCTTTTGTTTTTCTAATCAGTGACCTCCAAAAGCAGAAACAAACATGCACTGCACTGACATGTCAAACAACGCTTATGATAGGTACTTTATCTTGATGAGAAAGCGTCTTAGGTGTTTGTACAGTTGAAGGCCTCAGCGTGACTGTGTAAGGAATATCCAGAGGCATTTAAAAAGCTTTCAACCTGTCTCACTGCTGTTTCCAAATGGGCATGCTCAGGGCTGTAGTGCTAATACATTCACATCTTTAGAGCAGAAGAGAGCCATTGTGTGCACAGCTAAATAACATCTGTGGGTGAATTTTGGAGGGTAACAGTGAAAAGAAATATCCTTCATCGTGTCTGTTTATTCTTACTTCTTTTCAAAGATTAAGACATGTATTTGAATAGTTTCTGGGAAATATTGACATATACTGAACAGAAAGCCTGCTGAAATCTCTCTCTCTCTCTCGCTCTCTTTCTCTCTCTCTCTCTTTCTCTCTCTCTCTCTCTCTTTCTCTCTCTCTCTCTCTCTTTCTCTCTCTCTCTCTCCCTCTCTCTCTCTTTCTCTCTCTCTCTCTCTCCCTCTCTTTCTCTCCCTCTCTTTTTCTCTTTCTCTCCCTCTCTTTCTCTCTCTCTCTTTTTCTCTCTCTCCCTCTCTTTTTCTCTCTCTCCCTCTCTTTCTCTCTGCCTCTCTTTCTCTCTCTCTCTTTTTCTCTCTCTTTTTCTCTCTCTCTCTCTTTCTTTCTCTCTCTCTCTCTCTCTTTCTCTCTCTCTCTCTTTCTCTCTCTCTTTCTCTCTCTCTCTCTCTCTCTCTCTTTCT
>JBBPCX010080443.1:0-28439 GCA_037974365.1 Hydrocynus forskahlii
CTTTTTGGTTTGTCCTGATTTTCTGTTTAGTTTGGGGGACAGACACAGTCTTAATATTATAGAGCTTAGGGAAAAACCTAGGTGACGTCTCAAGGCAGCTAGCAGTTGGTTGGATAGTTTGGTTAAGACAGGCTGTGTGTGTTTGTCTATCATTATGGTGAGATGTAATGTGGCGAGTGTGGTTCTGGTCGTGAGACTCAAGGGAATGACTTACCGCCAGTCAGATGGTTTGAAGAGTCCTATAAGTGCGTGCATATAGGAATGTGAATGTGCGGGTATCATTTTGCTCTGCACCGGATAGCTTCCACGAGAAGTACACAAAGGGATGGAGTTTCTCCGGTATTCATCTGTCCTGAATACATATATTCCATATTTCAACAGGTCATGATCAGTACATGATCAGTAGTAGCCATTTGAGACATAAAAAACATTAATTAAATATAAGT
Organism: Hydrocynus forskahlii; assembly: GCA_037974365.1. Lineage (NCBI taxonomy): Eukaryota > Metazoa > Chordata > Actinopteri > Characiformes > Alestidae > Hydrocynus > Hydrocynus forskahlii. The sequence continues at coordinate 447 of JBBPCX010080443.1, forward strand.
AAAGTGGCCCCTTATAGTCCCGTGTGAACACACAACAGCACACAGTGTGAACAATGTAAAACTCTTTCTCTGCATTTAACCCATTCATCAAGTAAAGCACAGGGCTGCCACCAATGAGGGGTACCCACGCAGTGTATGGGGACGATACCTTGCTCAAGGGTACCTCAGTGATAACACAAGCCATGCTGGGATTTGAACCCATAACCTTCGGATTGAAGGGGCAACTTCCTAACCACTAGGCCACCAGCTGCCCCAAAGCAAAGGATGTGCATTGGCCAGGAATAATATCAAAGATCAATGTATAGTGTCTGAATTCCATCTTTGAAATAAATTTTATTTTATCATTAACATTTTTTATTTGTAATCTTTTCATCTGTTTGTATAAGTGCAGGCTTTTGGGAAGGCACAGAGCCAGACATAACAAAATCAAAACAGCACATGTGGTTAAACTTTGAACTAAAAAAGGAACCTCAATATATTTATGTATCATCATTTATGATTTATGATTTTCTTTAATTGTGACTACCATCTCCTTTGTTTTTGCCTTACACCCCATCACCTCTTATTTTGTTTTCACTTTATTTGTGTGACGGCCACCTCGTCCCCATCACGCCTATCCCGGTCCCGGTCCCCTGAATATTAGTTTTCCCTCCTGTTCTCCCTTTGTTTTCTATCCGTCCCCTTATTTGTGTCCAGTATGTGTTGGTTCCCTTGTCCCCTACCTAGTGTGTCTGTTCCGTTTGTATCGCACCCCGCTTATTAGTTTCACCTGTTCCTCGTCTCCCTCATCTCCACCTGTGTCTCGTCTGCTCCCTTTATTTAAGGCTCCAGCCGATCCCAGTGGGTTGTCTCTGTATTTGTCTGACCTCTCTGATGTGTCTGTCTTGTCTACTTCGTCTGCCTGGTCTGCCTCGTTCCGCTCTGTCTCTTTGGTCTGCCTTTGTCGCTTTTGTGCTCGCTCGTTTTCTGACTTTGCCTTCCTGGTCTCCTTGCGTGTCTCGTGTCCTGGATTGTGTATCTGTTCCATGTTCCTGGTGATCCTTGTCTGCGTCGTTAACCTGTTCTTGTTTCTTGTTTTCCAGGCCCGTGTTCCCCCCGTTTTCCCTTGAGGGGTCCTGCACCCCAGCCTGTTTCCCTCGTTCCTGGTGAGCGCGGAAGCTCCAGCCAGCGCCTTCAGTTGCATTATTTTGTTCGTTTGGGGAGCACGGGTCCGGGGTGTCCCGTCACATGTGTTTATCTGTTTGTTGAGCCGGGGTCTTGGTTTTGAGTTCTGTTCTGTGTTCTGTTTATTAAAACTCCCTGCCGGTACTCACCTGCTGTGTGCGTCCTCCCTTTCCCCCTCTCGCCCGTGACAATTTGCAATCATTTTCAAATCTGTTGCACCCCCACCACCTTTAAAATTAAATCTCCAAAATGTACAACCACCAACACATTACCGACAATTAGAAAACAACATTTGCATGCATTATCATATACATATTGTGTTACAATATTATTATTATTATATTGTTAAATTGTTTATAGTGAATGGGCAACTTACTTGATTTTCTGCCTGCTCTGCGCTGCTTTAATTGTGTTCTATGGATACTGTCTTTACCTGAGGCATATTCACAAGAAATATGACCACATTCCTGGGCCTCCAAGGGACAAGTAAGAAATGTTGTTCTGTATACATACTTTCTTACTCACGGCTTATTCGTCCTGTGTGATGAGAGCTGTGGTCAGTCTTATACATTCAGGTCAGAGAGGTTACATACTAAACCATGGTTGTCTTTTTTAAGTTTTTTCATAGGTCATATACTTTTCGGAGAGAAACAATCTCATCCATGACAAATTGTTGGAATGGTAAGGCACTTGTTTATTTGATGTGCTTTCACATCCTATCTTGTACTTTCTCCTCCATAAATGAATTGGGTACAAATTAATTTAAAATGTTTGTGTGTGCATCTGTCATATGGCATAGCTGTCATATTCTGCATTTCTGAACCATAGAAAATCACATTCTGTCTCTCTGTCTTTCTCTTTATCACATTTTGGCTCGCTCTCACTCCCACTCTAGCACATGCACAACCACAAGTACAGCTGTACAGCTTAGAAATTTGTCTTTTTTGAAGGACTTCCAGAAAGCCATGTTGAGAGTAGACGTGTAGTTTTTTGCTATGTCACATTCGGTTTTTAAAATATTTTGTAAAAGTTGTACATTTTTAGACAGAGAGAAATGAGTGGAGGGAAGTCACAAAGAACCAAAAATAAACACAAAAAAGTGGGCAATGGAACAAGAATTGTCGACCAGATAGAGTCCTCTAATAATGAGGAGCATACAGCTCAACTAGCTAGCGGAGAAGACACCCAAGCACCTGAATGCAAACTGTTCCAAGGAATGTAGTCTCTAAAGATCTCCACAAGTATAAAAAAAGACATACACTCAGCTATTTTGGAACTAAATGAAGATGTAAGGAGAGACCTGAAGGAAACTAAACTAAATCAGGAACTTAATCAAAAAGTTAATTGTGCTCTCGCTACCCGAAGATATGCCCCTTCAAATTCAATGCGCTTATAGAGCTTCAACACGCAAACTAGAACCTGGTTCTCTGCCTAGATCTATCGTCGTAAACTTCCAGCAGTTCTCTGAAGCTAGCCTAGAAGAACGTTTTCATCAACAAGCCGGTTTATTTTGATCATGGCGACACGTCAGAGATGACAGAAAAATGCAGAGCTTATGCCGGGATAAAAAATGCTTAGAAAACTCATCCGAATTCAAACTCCATTCAACAAGATCTGAATTCACTGAAACACTGATCCACACACCTACAAAAGCGCGCAGGAGGCGGCAAGAGAGCTGAGGGTGAGAGGATTACACGCAGCTGCTACTCTGGAGGATGCGCAACCCAACCTCGAGGAAAATATACGGAGGGTCTTTTCCTGGCACTAAGTACATGCTAAAGAGACAGGTAAAGACTTGGAGACAAGAGTGAAATAACGGCTGCAGGGGTTTAGAAGAACATTTGTGTCACATCCGGGGCCCCCAGGCCCCACTCTCAGAGAGAAGCGTCACTGGAGTTCTGAGCCTGGGGGGAATCCCCTTCTGTCCACGTGTGAGTTGTGTTTGGTTTTTTTTGTTTGGTGCTTGGCAACCCACCTGTTCCGGACCAGCTCATTAACGGTTGCACAACAGGGTTGCCAGGTGCCGCACCTGGGTAAGGTTTAGTAATCCTCACTCCTCATTAAAGGGGCTTTCAGACCGAACACGGCATGCGCTGCGCTCGCCGCGAGGCTTGCGCTTTCTCTCAAAAAATTGCGAGTTGTGCTCAACGCGCCGTGCTTGCCACAGGGCTCAGCGCAAAAAATAGGTGTGGTTTTCTAGACTCTCCTGTTTTGTTGTTGTCCTGGCCTGCGGTCAGTCACTAGCACTAGTTCTGTTAGCACGAAGAAAGAATAGGCTGTGGGTGCATGAGATTTTCAAGAGCCACTTACTCATATAAAGGCTGGTCAAGAAGACTATCTTTTGCATTCATAGTTAAAGGAAGTTCATCCCTACAGTTTGCAATCTCATTTTGATCTCAACTAAGTTGGTAAAAATCACTTCACAAGTAGAATGCAACATGGATTGTCTGCTACATCACATTTTAATAATAATAATAATAATAATAATAAACGTTGTTGCTGATGCACATTACATCTCCATACCCATTTTGTGTGTATGTGTTAGAAGGGGCAGACTGAACACTAGCCCGCTTCAGTGCGCAGCGGTCAAAGTTCAACAAATTTCAACCTTGACCCCGGTGCACGCCCAAGGCCGCCAAGTGCTGCGCTGTGCCACGCTTATGCACCCCGCAAGCCATTGAAAATTATGGGTTTCAGAGAAAGCGCAGCGCATGCCGCGTTCGTGTCCTGACTGGTTGTTTGTGTCGAGCCTCTTGTGTTCTCACCAAATAATGGACCTTTTTGTGGTCAGTCTTATACATTCAGGTCAGAGAGGTTACATACTAAACCATGGTTGTCTTTTTGAAGTTTTTCCTAGGTCATATACTTTTCAGAGAGAAACAATCTCATCCATGACAAATTGTTGGAATGGTACGGCACTTGTTAGCTAGGGCTTCTGGTTTCAGAAATTTACAGCGTTTATTGGGCATGCTCCAATTTTCGCCGTGCTCTCTCCCCAGCAGAGAAAAGGAGATAGAGAGAACGGAAGAAAAGCTAGGGAAAGGCGGGGGAGAGGGCTGGAGAGAGAAAGCTGGGGAACCACGCTAAAGAAGAAGCTGGAGAGAAAAAGCCCCGGACTGCATCATCATACATGTCTTATACTTCCCACTCCCCCCTTTCATGTCACCCCCACTCCCCTCGACAGATGCATCCTGTCCGAGAGAGGCCTCTGTCTGCCTTGGAATGTTCTGTAAGGGGCCTCTCTCACATCCTGCCTGGTCTGAGAATTCCCTCCGTCTCTCTATTCATACAAACATATATGGTTAATGTAAAGAAGTATAACATAGAATTAAGAGGGAATCAAAAAATATCCTACTACAGTAGCCATAAAGAATCATTACTTCATCCATTTTATTATGAATGACACAGATAATTTGCATTGCATAGCTTCGTAGCTTTCAACCCGTCAACGGTACATGACATGAACCAGTAACAAGCAGGCTGGGTAGGCTAACATTAAGTTTTACAAAATAGGCTACAACACAAAAACATAGCCAGGGAATTAGGCACAGCGATATGAGGTAAGGAATGCTTTTAAACCCTTTAAGTTATCTGTGCTAAAATATTGACAAGCTGTTATAGTGATTGAAGAAGGCAATGCACCACTCTACCATGAAGACATAACGTTAAAGAAGGTGGAATTTCTTACCTAAATGTTGCACTTTTACAAACAGTGACTCTAAATGTGGGATTTTAATGTATTTAATATAAAAAAACACCCCTGAAGATCCAGAGTTATTAGCTGATAACCGTACACCTTCCTGGGGTGTCCCATTACTTTTGTCTGAGGTGAACGGTTTTCGGCTAAGAACTCTGGCTATTATGTTAAACGAGGGGTTGTTGGAAAGGTGTCACCGAGCCCTATCTAACTGTGGATTTTAATGTATTTAATATAAAAAAACCACCCCCTGAGATCCACAGTTATTAGCCGAAACCGTTCACCTTGCCCAGGTGTCCCATTACATAACATTAAAGCAGGTGGAATTTCTTACCTGGGAGTGGAGGAGTCGCATAATCGTGGTCCAGTTTCAAAGCTTTCTTTGCCATTTCCGTCTCGGCTCCCACAGATGTTAAAGGCTGCCGATTTTGGCACTGCTCATACACAGGGTCTCTTTTTTCTTTAGAGTTGAAATCGTTCCAAGGAAAAAGGCTAGGGACAGTCGTCTGAGGTGAAGTGTCTGCTGCAGACTAAGTGCTCCCCTTTTTAATTGTGAAGTTTGGTCCTTCATCCCACCGGATAGCCTGAATCCATTTACGTCGAACTTCACCATTAACAGGGAAGGAATTAAATTATAGATATGGCTGCTTTTGGGCATTACAAGAACAGCCTGGTATGTTACAAGAACAAGAGGTTTCTGCTTGCGGCCTTTTTGTATACTGGCGGAAATAAAGACACCCTTTGATTACATATTTCTGGTCAAAAAATGCAGAAGTTGTGAAAAAGGTCTAAAGCCAGCCGATCCAGAACGTCCGACGAGACTCTGCTCAAGGATCAGCGTGGTAACTCGCTGCTCTCCTACTGTCTCGAAATAGTAACTCTCCTTTCTGCCTCACTCTTTGCAGAAGTGACAGGAGAAGTCGTCAGAGCAGCTGTCCAAGGAAAGCCCTACAGCTCTCGGGAGTTGTGTACGCTGAACGCATTCGACCCTCGTTGGAGGTTTGGAAGCCTGTTACTATGTTCGCTTTAGTTTATCTGGGACATTTTTTTGTATAGTTCACTCTGTTCTATACAGATTATTGACATAGTATGATTAAACTAATTTTTTTAATGATAATGGGCTTTTTAATCCAATCAAACGAAGTAAAATTCTGAGAAAACTAAAATGGGAGAACATTGAGATAGCCTTCTTGCAAGAAACCCATTTGAATGAAGCGGAACTCGAAAACTTATTAGACAAGGATTTAAATAATAATTTTCATCATCTAATGGGTCAAAACATTCAAAAGGAGTTACTCTACTGATTTGTAACAGATAACATATCATGACGAGCAATGAAAAAGAATGCAAGGACATGCTGACTTCTCAAGCAGCAGTCTATTTATTTTCAGCTTCAAACACAAACTTCACAGGATGAACTGCTCGCCCCACTGGTGAAGCCCAGCACAACACCCAACTCCCATTACGCCCTTCCTCCCTCGTCTCTCACTAACCTCCCGCCCATAACACTCCGGAGGATGGTGAGAGACGAGAACGGGCTCAAACAACACCAAATAACACATATAAACTCACAATATGTCATGAACGAGCAGAATGAGAGAGAGAGAAGTTGATGCCCAAGTGTGACATGGTGGATGAGCCCAGTCGCGGATACAAACAAAAGAGCTGGTGAACCACGCACTTTATTCTGAGAACGCTCCGGGAGGAGTAGAGATTCCCACCAAGGAATCCTCGTTCTCGAACACACACAGGGAAGGGTAGATAAGAAAGTGTCACGATGGAGTAGTGAAACAAGAACGTACCTGAGTCTAGGAGGGTCGCCCTTGTAGCATGAAGGAAGAGCCCAGACGCGGACAGAAGCGAGAGGGCTGGTTGAGTCACGCTCTTTGTTCTATGAATGCTCTGATCTAGAGTCTGATTCCCACCGGAATTGTCGTTCACAATCATGCACTGGATAGAAAGGATTACTCACGTGAGTGATGGTGCATCGAGTCAGGGCGGGAGAGAACTCAATGACTGAGCACCAGAGGAAGTCCCATTTCCTGTTTATATACTATGTGATGCGCTCATTTCCTATGACCTTTGCGCGTCTCATGACCAGTGTATGTGACAGAAAGGTTGGTTGGTTGGTTGGTTGGTTGGTTGGTTGGTTGAAGTCCTCACGGTACCGCTGAACTTGGACTGGTGTTGACCTCAGAGTGAACCCTAATGTCTGGGCGTTGGATGTCACCTATTTCCCTGTTTATATACCCTACGCGTGTGTTACTTCCGATGACCCGTGATGTCACGCGACCCAGTGTGTGTGACACAATAACACGCATGATAACACATAAACACAAAATCCCCCCCAAAATGTCCCCAAAAACACACATAAACAGGCCAAACGGCCACCATGCTGTCCTGCAAAGGCTCATGGGAGCCAGTGTGACTGCCGGCTTGTCACAATATGAACACATTTCATCAATCAAGGACAGAAAGGGTAGATTTTTTCTGTAGTATTCTGTTGATTTCGGATGAATAATAATCAGATAAAATCATACTTCTGTGTTTTTAAACAACTATATCAAAAGTGTATTATGCAACATGAAAGGCCTCTTAAATGGGCCACGTTGCTCTGCGGGGCAAGCACTCAGACACTTAAAACTCCATTGTTCTTTACAGATGGGTGGGGACCCAATTGCCCTGCTGTGGGGGCTCTACTGCTGGAGTCGGGGCAAGCTATCTTCCACTAAGGCACCCAGACTGGCTAGCGACACACATGACCCTCGTCTCCAATCCCCAGTTAAAGTCCAGATGTGCTCCTCTAACTCTGAAACCTTCTCCGTCAGATACGTAACTAAAGAACACTTCACACAAGTAAACTTTACGCTATTGCTAGTGATGGGGAGTGGGGCTGAACTAAACATGCCGCTCTCCGTGCAGAGAAGGCGCTCGCAAAACTCCGTACTGAAACTTACCATTTATCGGACCAGTCGTCTCTCGTCTGTGAGCTTATGATGTTGTAGACTGATGGAAATAGTTTAACAATCATCGAAAAGTTAACTCACTATTAAGTTATAATTAGCGACTAAAAACAGTATAAACACGCTCAGACGCTGAGCAGCACTGGCGGCAACACTGCACTAGGTTGTTCGCCACACGCAGTGTTAAATGGTCTCACAGACATTTTCTGCCTTTTATGCACACCAGGATCTTTCCATAGAGAGCAAAATAAACGCGCCATCTTAAATCTTTGAAATGCGTGTCAGTTACATCAGTCTGTGTGTAACAGTGATACCGGAGCTGCGCAGTGTCTGCACAGCGGGAGTGATACGATAGCAGAGACATTTGATGGACTTTGGTGACATAAATTAAACGAAGCCTCGAGGCAAAGATTTTGATTATTGATTACTTTTGATTATTACACAACTCGGCTGTGGTTCTGGGGGGGGTTGGCTGGTGTCGGCCGTGGTTCCGTGGTTCTGGACTTTTCCAGAACGCACAGATTGCCAGTCTGCCCCTGCGACTCGCTAGAGGGGGTGCGTGGCGACTTGCTGGGGGGGGGGCTATGCCTTCGATTGTACTGTACTGTAATTCATGCACAGGCATTTGCTTTGGTATAAGCAGAGTAAATACAGTAATAATTTAATTTACAGTAAATACAGGGTGCTAAAACGAACAAAACAAAAAACACGAGAAACACGCAGGAAACTGTTCTGATGCAGGAACTGATCAGCAGCATGGAGAAATGAATAACGCTCTCAGATTGGCTACTTTCAATCCTCCCACCAGGAGCATTTCACCATCGCAAGATGGTGTTCTCTCGGCAGTACCAACAAAATTATAGTTATATTTTATAATAGTTATGGAACTAACTGGAACTTTGGCTGAATTAATATTTAACATAATTTAGCACTAAAATGCATGAAAAATTATATATTGCCACCAGGGGCAGACTGGGACTAAAAATGGCTCTAGACTTCCTGCAACAACTGGTATGCGCAGAGGTCTGCATCTCAGCAGAGAAAGACAAGCCGACAGCCGTGCAGGACTTTTCCAGAACACACAGATTGCCAGGCCGCCACGAAATAAGCAAAAACGTGGAAGACATTCGCGGCCTCCATGAACAATTATTACTTACGTTCTAAGAAAAAATCAGTTGAAGCCGCAATTGTCAGCTGAACAAATGTCCAACACACACACACACACACACACACACACACACACATACTTAATTCAACATCAGTGCGAGCCCTGAACCTGTTATCATGTGTGAGTGACCAGTATAGCTAGTTTTTAACGTCCAGTATGCTGCTTTCCCTTGTTTCCTACAGGGTTTCACGGCCAGTCAACGGTGGGGCTTGGGGACAAAAAAAAAAAACGCCCAGGCAACGACACGTTCAGCTACGGAACTACCTATGTTGTAGCTTTCATTTTGGAATAATTCTAAAGGTTCACAAAGGTTAAAATGTTCTCATTTTAGTTCTCACTGAATGAAAACCCATGTAAACCAATGGGATTAGTAATTTAGTGCTACTAGCATTAGCTAACTAAACGCCCTCTAGTAAATTACTAGTAATAATTAAGATCATTTTGGCAACTTACCATATTGCGATAGTACTGATGGCTTTATATAATAACTGTGCAAGACAGTCAAACAGACAAGTATGTTACTCACCCATAAGGATCAAGTCCGCTTCTTCCACTGACCGGGAACTGCTGCTCTCGGGGTGCAAAATAAAAAAGACTGCGCGTGGGAACTTTAGATACTGGGTGGATGCAGCATATCTGCATCATCTTACACGTTTTTTCACTCAAAGCTTTAACTTTAAGAATTTATTTTTTTTTTGAATTCATCATTTAAAAAGCATTTTAATAATTATTTCATAATTGTTGGCACCAATAGCTATTCATATAAAATAAATGTAATTGCTGCACTTTAGGTGCCTAGGAACATTTAATTAGTAATCCATGACTATTCCTGGGGTAAATAGGACATGACTGAGGCCTATTCACAGAAACCACTGTACCTGCATTCGTCTCTTCATGCCTGGATTACTGCAATAGCCTTTTTTCTTGTCTTAACTAAAAATCCAGTAAGCGACTTCAAGCTGTTCAGAATTCCGCTGCCAGGCTTCTTACTAAGACAAAGAACTGTGATCACATTACTCCTGTTTTGGCGTCACTGCACTGGCTCCCAGTAAGCTTTAGAATTTATTTCAAGATTCTTCTGGTTCCTTCTAAAGCTATACATGGCCTCTCTCCTAGCTACATATCTGATCTCTTAGTACCTTATACACCTGTACGTAATTTAAGATCATCTGATAGTAGTTTACTAACAATTCCCAAGGTAAATCTCAAAACTATAAGGCTTTTGTGTCAGAGCTCCTAGGCTCTGGAATGATCTGCCTGATGAAATCAGGTCAGGCAAGTCACTATCCTCTTTTAAGTCCCTCCTTAAAAGTCATCTTTATAAGAAAGCTTTTCCTAGTTTTGTTTAAGTTTTATTTTAGAGTTAAGTTTTATTAAAGAGTTAAGTTTTATTTCAGTGTTGTTATATTTCAGTGTTAATTTTTCATTTTTATAAGTTTGAATATGTGTATATCAATATATTTTGATTGTTATTATTATTATTATTGTTATTTAATTACCTTTACACCTTCATTTTGTTCATTTACTTTGTACAGCACTTAGTCAGATTAGACTAAAATATGTGGAAAACAACCTCATGCCCACTGTACCAGATTTTTTTAAAAGTCCCGGAGTGACTGATTCCATGTACAATAAGGTTATTAGGGCCTTTAATTGGGAGAGAAACAGGCCCACAGCAGCACAGACCGTCCACAGTGGCCTCTGGCAGAAAACTGAAAATTGGTCATCAATGGGTCTTTCAGCAGGACACTGATTGAAAACATATGGACAAATCAACAAAAAAACCAAATCAACTCAAAAGCCAAATACAAAATCAACCTTCCTCCTTGGCCATCTTAGTCCTCAGACCTAAATCCCATAGAAAAGAGGAGAGTGCATAAGAGAGGCCCCAGGACCAGAGGTCGACCGATATGGGTTTTTCTATGACTGATGCTAATATTTTGAGATCGTGGTATGCCGATGGCTTATATGTGTCACCGGTTATTATTAGATTTATTTTTATTTTTTTTGGGGGGGGGGGGCATTTTCAATATTTGGTCATTTTCCCCACCATCTCATAAAATATGAAAATTCTACAGAATTTCTCAACTTAAAAAAAACATTTATTGAACACTTTTTAAGGTCAGCATTTATCAAGTATAAAAGAATAAACAAAAAGTAGTTGACAATATTAATAAATAGCAGGGATGCACCGAAATTATTTTTTTGGAACGAAACAAAAAAAAAAATTAGGAAACATTTGGCCGAAAATGAAAGAAATTATAATTATTAAATTATTAAAAGAATAAATCGGTTACAAAACTATGAAAATATTTATTTAGCATTAAAAAAATGCACAATATAAAATAAAAACTGCAATAAAATATTTTACTCTGCTCCATGCATGAATAGCCTAAAAGCAAGATGGCTGAAATATTATACAATTAAATGTCTTCTCTCATAGAACTAGTGAATTCAAGTGCATTTTAATATTTGGAGTGAAGTGCATGAACAAACTGCATTCAGAACAACTGCTTTAAAAACTGTTGAAAGATAGAGCAACATTCTCTGTAGGCCTGTAACAAAATAGCGTATTAAAACAAAGCCCATATTAACTAATCACTGGAAAACTTTCTTGCCTTTTCAAAAACACAGACGGAAAGTGACCATTCTGTCATATGTGAACAGCACGAAATTCAACCTCTGCATTTAACCCATTCACCACGTGAAGCAGCCAGGAGCACAGTGCCCAGGGAGCAGTGTGTGGAGACGGTACCTTGCTCAGGATACCTCAGGTGCCTAGCGGTCTTGGGAATCAAACCCACGACTTCCTGATCGGAGGGCGAACGCCCTAACCACTGGGCTATCAGCTGCCCTTCAAGTGGGTGTGCTCGAAGGGTCTTGCCTCTTCTGTGCTTCATATTCTGCATGGCGATCCGGATGTTTTGATTTTATATGACAAAATAATCCCGACGTTGAGAAAGTCTTTGTGGATGCACTTTACAAATGGCTTACTGCGTGTCTTTCTTAGAAATATCGAAATGCGGCCACACGCCAGACAAGCCGACTCTAATCCAACCTGGAGCGAGCAGGCTGCGGTTGCATCATCTGCGTCATCATTGTGTCATCAATGTTTCGGTCGCGTTAAAAATTTTTGCATTTTTTGCCATTTTCGGCCGAACATTTTCAGTGGCCGAATTTTCGGTGCATCCCTAATAAATAGTATTGATTATGTTGTTAAGGCCTGACCCAGGCGCGTTTAATGGCAGGCACGTTTAATGAACATGTTTAAATAACTGCACAAAATCGTGTGTTTATTTTTAAATATATGTCGGCAAACTGTTTTTCTCTTTCACATGCAAAAGACTTTTATTTAAAAACAGTATTGACAGCATCAATCGTTGTTAAGTCTAACCACCCGTTTTCTTCAATGTCAACCTGACCAATTTTGTAAGTACAATAACGATGATGCTGAGTGTGCGTGAGTGAGAGCGAGAGAGAGAGCAAGAGAGAGAGTGAGAGCGAGAGAGCGAGAGAGGGATGGGCAAGCTCCGACACGAGACACAGAATTCCTCATACACGAAAAACAGCTGATAACATATCTTATCAATACAGTCTTTAACCATCAGCCACAGGGCAAAATGATTAAAGACTGTATTGATAACATATCTTATCAATACAGTCTTTAATCATTTTGTCCTGTGGCTGATGGTTTCCGTATTGTAAAAATAACACTTGCTATTACTAGGCTACTGTAGACTACTTTTTAACTGTAAGCTAACTGTGGGCTATTTTGTGCCTAAAAGTTGGTGTCATGTGATAATATATATTGACAATTGGCTGTATAAATAAAATTGAATTGAATTAGGCTATGTACTCGCAAAATTAAAGCCGTTTTGTCTAATATTGGCCATGCCATTGGCCCTTCCTCTGCGTCACAAGGAGCACTCCAGTGACGAGTATTCCTACTCCTTGTAGCCGCCGGTTATGTAGTTCGTCGTGACGGCGCGAAGCCAAAGAGTAGCGAGCCAGCACATGCGTGAGAGAGATTACGCAATCCACCTTCCTTCCAGACCACGAGGATGGACTCTGAAGTGTTCTCTGACAGGGTAGTGGACCCAGAGGGTTTCGGAGACTTCCGGAAGGTCCAGGGATCATGATGGAGACAGTACGCCAGCCAGTTGGAATTGGCTGGCTTTTAACTAGGGAGACACAAGGGAAGAGAGCACAAGCACCAATAGGGAAAGACAAACAATCAACATTACACGAGACTTCACGTAAAGATAACAAGACACAGGTGACACAAATAGCTGGCGTCTAGCAGCCCTAATCAGAAGCACAGAGGCTCACTCCGCTGCCGGAGGGTTGCTAGGCACCACGCCCAACATAAGCAGAACAGACATGTAGAACACAGGGAAATACACCAGGGGGAGTGATAGGCACGCATCAACTCAGTGGCCCAGATTCCCCGCCCACCAAGACATGGCCAGCAAGCTTCGGCTTCAGCGGTCTGGGAATCCTGGCCGCTTGGGGTGTGGGGGATGAAGGGGTATTTTACGAATCAACAGTAATTGGCTTGGCATAATTATATGGGTTTTAGTTAAAATCCTCTACAGTTAAGTTTAAACTCATGTCTGATCAAAAGCCCCTGTACAGCAGAGTTTGAACTCAGTGAAATATCTCCCTCAGAAGCTGAACAGGGGAGGGAAAGCTCCTGCCAGGTGCCCAGCCTTGAACTCAAGTGAACTGTCAGGACACAGGCCCTTAAAAAGAAGATGGCCGTAGCTTATAAGTGTAAAATGGCCGCAGGACCAGATAAGAATGCATCCAGGCTGAACATGCCAGAAGAGGGGGAGTTAAGCAAGGATGACAAAATTTAATTGGTCAAAGGGCGGACTGGAGGTGTACACTGAAATATGTATCAGAAGATGACTAAATCTGTAATTATTGGTTGAAACTAATGGAGTGGGATAAGCAAATTAAGTGAAGGAAACTCCCATGTTTCCCATAGGTGATGACACAGCTAGAGAAGATATTTGGACTTTATTGGGTGAAGCAAGCAGGTGGATCTAAGCAAATGAAGTGATGAAACACCCCATATATTCCATTGGCAAAGAGTCTTTAGTGGGATGTGTTGGAAGGGTGGGTGCATTAATTTTAAAGATGTATAAAATCCCATGTCAGAGCCCAATGGGAGGGAGCATGCTAGAGAAGACTGGAAGAGCAGCTCTCACAGGCCTACTGCTGTGACCTTTGAATAAATCAGCAACAACGCATCTCTCTGACTCCATTTGATTTTGGGACTTAGAATAATTTTGAACTTAGCTTTAGCTTAGCTTTAGTTTAAATTCACTTACTTTAACAAATTGGTAACCCCTACGTGATAAGAAGAGGCTTTGGCAGACTTCCAGCCTTGCCTACACCCTCCTGAATCATTGCTGAACTGGCACAGAACACTGAAGGTAAGCATTTTAAATTCTGCTACCTCATTAGATAAGTTCTGTGGATTTTAGTGAAAAAAGGGAGAAGTGGGTGGTGACTGGAAGAACTGCTTACCTCTCTTAAAAAGAACTGCATCTAATGTTCATGAATAATACAAATTATAAGGGTTAAATAAATGTTAAAAATAAATTAAATAAAATAACTGGTAGTGTATGTAAGCTAATTTGGAATAAGTGAATATAAAATAAAAAAGGGGCTTTTGGTAATTTGAGGGAAATGTATGTGAGTCAGACAGGTGCGATGGTGGCCTGAGGTAAGTATAAATCTGAATCTGCAGACCAGTGCCAATTTTGACTTGCGTAAAAGCAATTGGTGAAAAAGCCTGAGAGGAGCTTGGGTCACGTGAGCACTGAAAAAAGCCCGGAGCTCGGACGGGTGACCTCGGCTCATGGCAGCCCTTGGTTAGTACACAGAATTATGGAAAGTCTTGGCTGACGAGTCTGCCTCTCTATAGAATTAATCCATAATGAGTAAATAGGTAAATATAGTATGAAAATAACACAAAAATGACTGTATAACCATATAACAACAATAATAGTAATAATAATAACAATAAATAATAATAATAACAACAATAATAACAACAGAAAGATAAATAACATAGATGAGGAGCTTGGACGGGTGACCTCGGCACATGGCGGTAGCCCTTGTCTGTGTAATGGGATAAATCTTTGTGGTGGCAGCCAAAAGATGTGAAGTCAAGAGTAGACTTTACAAAGAGGCTGGACGGCAAGGTTTCCGTCTGAAATCGTTTTCGTGTTATACCTGTTCAGGATGTGGTTGAGATCTTGAACTGTATTGGAAAAAAAAACCCGTATGAGAGGAGGGGGTTTTAAATGTATTTTTACTATGTGCTAGCTCTGTTCTTTTCAGGATAAGTAGCAGCTGAGAAAGGTCGGCAAGGTGCGCAGGAATTCCTTTGCAGCTAAACTGACTGTGTGTGTAAATTTCAGCACAGGCATAGAAGAAAAGCAGTGCGTTAACTGAGAAGCAGTGTGCTATAGAATTAATCCATAATGAGCAAATAGGCAAATATAGTAGGAAAATAACATACAAAAAAACCCACTGTATAGCTGTGTAACAACAATAATAGTAATAATAATAACAATAAACAATAATAACAACAATAATAGATAAATAACATAAAAGGTAAATAGTGACAGTAATAAGGAAGATAAGAGTAAAAAAAAATCGAAAGTTAAAATTTCCGAGGCACATAAAGTTAAGACTCCTGTTGAGACAATCAGTCGCAGAGAGGAGCAGAGGTTTTTAAACAGACAGATAAATTACAATAAATAAATAGGTAATTATACTAATAATATAGCTAAATATAGCTAACAACCATAAAACCTTAATATATTAAAGAGCTATGAGTAAAAGGTAAATATACAGCAATAATAAATTGTGAATTTTGCTACAAAAAGAACTTTGTTGTGCCTGTGCTACATTGGGTGAATGTGTGTGTGTGTGTGTGTGATGAGTGGGCCCATGTATGTGTGTGTGTGTGTGTGTGTGTGTGTGTGTGTATGAGAGAAGAAGAGTGAATTTGTGTGTGTGCTCAGATAACGGATGGCCCTGTGCCTGGACATTCCACTTATCTGAGCAAACCTGCATAAAGGGGCCCAGAAGTATAAAGAAAAAAAAAGGGGACACTCAGGCGTCTCCAAGCCCTGGATGACAGTAAAAAGCAAAAGAGGTGGCACAGCTCCAACTGGGAGAAAAAGAACAAGAGGAGAGAATCCTCAAGCCGCAGTGATGGAACAGCAAACTGCGGCACAGATACCAGTGACATCAAAGACAGCACCACCTGCATGTCAGCAGGAGAAAGGTGTCCAGTAATCATCACGGTTCGCAGCTCCTCCAATCCCAGCCATACACAGCCTGGGGGCAGACAACAGCCACACCAGCCTAAAAGCCCAACTGGAGTCTGTTGGTGGAATGGACAAATGAGACACATCCAAAAGAAATGTCCAGTAAATCCATGGACAGGGGCTGGAATGCAGGGAGGGTTGGCCTGGCAGCTTCCACAGGGAAGGGGTCAAAAACAGGCACAGCAAAATCCAAATCTAACACAGCCATGGGCAGGAGGAAATCAAAGCTCTGCTTGGCCTGGACCAAATCAAAACTCCTCTGGCCCAGTAAAATACTGGGGCAGGCAGAATGGGTGCTAGGGGTGCCCTCAGGATCCTACCGGGGAGCAGCTCTTATTGACTAGCAGAGGAGCTGATGAAGAACCTGCAGGTTCAAATAAATGGTACAAAAATTCCTTTGCTAATAGATACTGGAGCATGTTACACATATCTAAATTCCAATTATGCTATAAATCTCCCCAGGTCTGAAAATTGTGCAAAGACAGTAGGATTCTCAGGGCAAACACAGCTAATACCAGTAACTGCTCCAGTCTAATTAACAGTATAGGAAAAAAGAACTAGAATACCAATTATAGTTTCATAACAAACTCCAGTAAATTTTTTAGGAAGAGATGCCTTGTGCTGATTGGGAATCCAAATCTAGTGTACTTCAGATGATGTATATATAGATGAGGTGGCAGTAAATTCACAGATGAGTGTAATACAGGAAAGAGGAGTAAATGTATACTGGCTGGGAGAGATAGAGAAGCCAGTTCAGAAAATAATGAGTGAATGGAGGAAGTATATTTCAGCAAAAGTTCCAAAAGCAAAGAAGTCCAGAATGCACTGTACAATGATTTATGACAGAAGCCAGGATGAGAAGTTACAGAAAGTGTGGTTTAAAGAAGCCACAGGAGCCAGAATCAGTTTAACAGCCAGCAGTGTAATAATAATGCATTCATCCAAAAGTGGTATAGTGTGAATGAAGCAAGGCCCCATGTGACACTGCTCATAAATGAAGGGCATGAGTCAAAGTACTTGGGACCTATGGTTAAGAGAGCAGAGAAGAAAAACTAATGGTTGCAACATGAAACAGACGTAGGACTGGTAAAGTCAGCTTCACCCGTTCAGATCAAATTAAAACCTAGAACACAGTTTCCTAGAAGAGCTCAGTATCCCTTAAAACCAGATGCAGAGCAGGGAATACAGAGAACAATCACAGGGCTTGTAGAAGCAGGAGTATTAATAGAAATGAGAAGTCTGTGTAATACTCCTATACTTCTAGTACAAAAAGCAGATCAGACCAAGTGGCGGTTAGTACAGAGCAGCAAATGCAGCTGTGGAAGATTGGCAGGCAGAAGTACCAAACCCACATACCTTACCTATGAACATTCCACCTGATGCCAATTTTTTTTCAGTAATAGACCTATGTTCTGCATTTTTCAGCATCCCCATAGCTGAAGAATCAATGTATTTGCATTTACATATAAAGGGAAGCAATATAGCTACACAAGACTCCCTCAAGGGTTCAAACATTCTCCTCATATATTCAGTCAAGTACTTAGACAGGATTTAGAGGAGATGGACTTAGGTAGCACAATGCTACAATATGTTGATGATCTAATTCTTTGCTCCCCAATAATAGAACAGTGCCATGAATATTCTATTAAAGTCCTCAACAAACTAGCAAAGGGAGGACATAAAGTTTTGCAGGTCAAATTGCAACACTGTCAACCACAGTAGAGTACCTGGGAAGGCTGGTGGCACATGGGACTAAAGCAATAGCACACTCACAGTTGGAAGGGATCAGTAAAGCACCACAGCCAGTGACAGTAGGACAGATTATATACTTTTTGGGTACAACAGGATTTAGCGCAGAATGGGTTGAAGATTACGCAATAAAAACTGCACCTTTGAGAGTCTTAATAAGAGAGGCAGAGACAAAAACTTTAAATGCATCATTAAAATGGACAGCAGGTGCCTATGTGGCATTCGAAATTTCAAAACAGGAAATGCAAATAGCACCAGTATTAGCAACACTAGATTATTTATCACCGTTGTGATAAATTCACATCAGTAGTACTAATGCAGGCCACATGTAGTGGAAAAAGCAACCCATAACATATTACAGTACTAAATTAGACGGAGTAGCACAGGAATGGCCACCATGCTATCAGGTGTTAGCAGCAGTGCATTATGGCTATGAAAAAGCTTCAGTGTTAACAATGGAGTACCCAGTAACCATTTACTCCAACCAAAAAATCATAGAGTTAATTGAAAAGAGCAGATTTGTTTTGACACAAGCAAGAAGCTCACAGTAATCGTTCTTACTCACATATCCAGATGTAACTCTTAAAAGATGCACAACAGTAAATCCAGCAGAATTGTTGCCATTTCCATTTGAAGGAAAACCACATGATTGTGTTGCTGAGTCTCTGGCCTTTTCAGTGCTCAGACCTGATTTAGAATCCACACCGATCATAGAGGCAGACTTAACTTATTTTGTAGAAGGATCTTGCTTTAGAGATCATTTGGGAAACCATGCAGGCTATGCAGAAAAAGGGAACAGTTTTGAAGTAGAGAAAGCTGAATACTGTCCCCAACCATGTTCTGCTCAGTTAGCAGAACTAAACACATTCACAGAGGCATGTAAGCTGCAAAAGGAAAGTGTTAATGTTTTTACCGATTCAGCTTACGCTCATAGAGTTACAATTGTCTGGAGCAATGTGGAAACAGCGAGGATTTAAAAAGGCTGATGATACTCCGATACAGTATTTCTAACAAATATTGGATCAAATGAATGCAACAATGTTGCTGAGATGTTTAGCAAAAATCAAATGCCAAGCATATAAAAAAGGGAATGATTACGTAATAAAGGGAAATAATTTTGCTGATGAGGTGCCAAGAAAGTGTAAAGTTCCTGTGATGGCCCCAACAGAGCCTCTAACCAATCTTGAAGATTTAGAAAATATACAAGGACAGGCACAGTATATGAGCAAACCATGTGGAGTAGCCGAGGGGCAAAACAAGCCAACAGTGGGTTATGGAGAACCCATGAAGGGTTGTTAATTGCTCCAGGTACATTACTAACAATACTAATCAATAACACACATGTTCAAAATACATCAGAATGTTCAAAAGCAGGTGGAACAAATCAAGACAAAGTGGTCCTCATAAGGTGGTTAGAGTGGCACCCACAGCAATACAAGTTGAAAAACAGTATTACTTGGTATCATCTTAACCACTATACTAGGGTTCCTAGAAATCTATTACCTAGAACAGATTGACGATGATGAGCTGAAAGGAGAAGGTCACCATGGAGGCAACGAGGACAGCCCTGCAGAGGGAGAGGGAGATGATGCAGGTTCCGATCATGGTGACCCTTCAGATGGACCAGATGGAGGAGAGAGAGAGAACGCCTTGCCAGAGGACCAGGAGGGCACAGCAGCAGCGTGCAGAGGGGCTCCAGAGGAGGCAGGAGAACAGGAGGAGGAGACAGAGGATCGGGAGGAGAGCACAACGAGCTCGCAGACAGCGTGACTACTACCCATCTCAGACCAAGCAAAATCATCCAGTGCCATTCTCAAAGTGCCAGTAGGTGATAGCAATCAGCCCACCAGCGCCACCAGTTAGCAAACCAACTCCGAACAGTATGCACAAGAAAAACCAGGTGTTACTGACCATCGGGTGTCTGTTATTGACGATCTTGCTGCTTTTGAGTTTTTGGATGAATTTTTCTTTAATGAATCAAGTGTCGGCAAGGGTATCTTTGGCAACCTGGCCTCACTGACTTCGACCCTGATTCACCATGCCATCAGTAATTACCTGATTGACTGTGATGTTCTGGGTACTGCAAACATGACAGTTGGGAAACAAAAGAGAGAGACAAAACGAATTATTGGGGGTGCTCTGGCTGCAGTTACACTCGCAGCTGGAAGTGGTCTCACCGCACTGGAACAATGCTTTTCATTTACTTACACTCGTAACCTGACTAATGGGCCTGGAGTAATTCCTTACCTTAATGAGAGACAGGGTTTTGAAGTATGGCCAACAACAACTGCATGTAATGTCACATGGCAAATTGGTATTATAACCAAATGTTTGATTGATCATTGTGTTCTTCCAGATACAGCTAAAATAATGCCAGTAGAATGAGCAGTAAAATTACTTACAGTAGACTTGGGTATGTTCTCAAAGCATCGACCTGTTTTGCATGCTGCCATTTCAGTATTTTTTAGTAGTACTCATAATCCAAGTAGCCTTTAGGTTTTAGTTTCAGTATATTTTTCAGTTATTCTTCGTTTAATTTTCCATATGAGCATTTACACTGCCATAAATTAGAGGAAGTTATAGGTAAATGTATGTAACCTATGTATCCTACCTGTTAGAGGTTCTTTCTTACGTATAATCATTTGATGAGCACAGGAGTATAAATTATGAATCAATACCTGATATATCCATCCACCTGTTGATTTCTACTTTTAAGTAGTTCACATGTTTGTAGTTTTCTATTATTAAAAGTTGTAAGGTATCCTCTGACCATGACGGGGACTGCTGAATCCAACATCTGAGTAAAGAGGGATTTTTTTTACCTTTTTTGCCCTCTTTTGGAGGATGAGCCCCCTGATTGGCCAAGGTTACCAGTTATTTTAATGTTTATTGCATGTAACGCAAGACATAATATTCAGTTTTATTTACCATATTTATGCATGTTTTTCAGGAATGATTAAGTTTGTTTTGTTTATTTTCTTTCTTTTACCCCTTTTTCCCTTTCCCTGTTATTTATTGAGGGTGAATTTAATTCTTGTGCGGTGTGTGTTCACTCTCTGTTTGTTCTTTTCCCCCTTGGAAAAAAACATATTTCGCTTGCTGTCCCCTTTTTGCTAGAAGTGACTGTAAAAATTTGATTGCTGTGGGTTCAAGTGTGGGGTGCGGTGTGTTTAACCTCTGCTGTGTGTTGTACGGGTGTGTGGGGTGGGATGTTCAGACCAGGGGGAGAACCATATATGTGTCAGGAACAAGAACCCTTCAATTAAAGGTGTATTGTAAATCAGCCTTGGTGGAGGTGGAGTCTGGCTCTTTTTCATTGCATGGTGTCCGAGAGATCCAAAGGAGTAAAACAAATTTAAGTGTCAACCAAAATAAATACTGTGGGGTCCTTTTACCCTGGGTTCACACAGCAAGGATCTCTCTAGGCACAGCAATGAACGAGGACCAAACGGGTTGAATGAGGACCATGGTTGGCCAAATTCGATGGTTCCATGAAAACGGAATTTAAGGAGTGGAAACAGACAATCGAGGTTGGCATCCAAGTCCAGACTCTCACAGCTATACAGCAGGTCGACTTTGTCCATAGTGCTCTAGCAGGGGATGCTAGAAGGGAGGTCGAGCTGCTTGCAGAGGGACAGAGAGACACAGCAGTTAAAGTCCTTACCTTTTTAGAAGGGCTATATGTGGAGAATATAGGACTGGTGAGGCTGAGGGCCGACATGTAAACAACAGCCCAGGGAGAGGGTGCGGTCGTTCATCATCCGTCTCTGGGCGTGTCATTCCAGGTGTTGCCAGAAAGATCTGCTGAAGGAAGGAGGGGACGATGACGTGACCCTGAGGAGCCAACTGACGACTGGCCTGCATGGTGGGCCCGTGAAAAGTGAGTTGCTGAAGCTGATTCGGAGAGCGAGTCAGCTCACGTTTGTGGAAGCCTGCTTGTGGAGGCCTGCTATATGGACCTGTTGGGCCGCTGGAGGGGAGTGTTTGCCCAAGATGAGGAGGACCACAGGAAGACGGATGTGGTGTACCACCATATCCCCACAGGCACTGCGGCTCCCAGTCAAGAACGTTACCAGCCGGTACCCCCGAGCTTGTACCCTGAGCTGAGGGGGCTCCTGAAGTCTATGTTGGAGGGAGGTGTGGTTGAGGAAAGCTCCAGCCCTTGGGCGTCCCCGGTTGTCCTGGTGAAGAAGGACGACACGTGGAGGTTCTGCGTGGATTACAGGAAACTGAACGCAGTGACCCATAAAGACGCGTTCCTCCTTCCCCGCATTGAGGAGTCTCTCACGGGGCTGAAAAAAGTCACTTGGTACTCTACCCTGGACCTGGCAAGTGGCTACTGGTAGTTGGAAGTCCACCTGGAGGACAAGGAGAAGACCACCTTTGCCACCCCCTAGGCCTATACCAATTTGAACGTATGCCCTTGGCTTGTGTAATACCCCCGCCACCTTCCAAAAGCTGATGCAGATATGCATAGGTGAGAAAATTCATAACTATTTACTTATTTATCTTGATGATATTATCATCAGGCGGTTCATCCCAGGGAACTACAGTGCATTCAAGCTGAAGCTATTGGCCCTCAAGTGGGGGGTGGTGGAAAAGTTCAAAGACTACTTGTGGGGAGCCAAGTTTGTGATCTTCACGGACCGCCACCCCTTTCTACACTATAAGACTGCTAAGCTAGGGACAGTGGAGCAGCGATGGGCTGGCCAGTTGGCCGCGTTCGACTTCGAGCTGCGCCACAAGCCTGGTAGAGAACACCAGAATGCGGATGTGCTGTCCCCGCTCGTTGGTTGGGCAGATCCAGATGAATGAAGTGTGGGTGGAATGCAGGGTCAGGACCTCGAGGTGGCTCAGGTAAAGAATGGGTGGCCTCTGGGTTTGAGCCAACCCTCAAGGAATTAAAGACTTGATCTTGTGGGGGCCGGCGCTTGTGGGGGGAGTGAGAAGACCTGCAGGTAGAGCAAGGAGTGCTTCGTCACTGCTTATGGTTAGGAGGGGAAGAGTGGTGGAGAGTTGTAGTCCCCCTTCAAGAGAGAAAAAGTATTTGGGCTGCGTATCACAGAGCTCTTGGGCATGTTTGTGGTTGTCGCATGGTGGGGGCTCTGAAGGAACGGGTGTAATGGCCCGGGTTGCAGAGTGACATCGAGTCCTGGCAACAGGACTGTGGAGCGTGCCTAGTGGGTTGCGCTGGGGGAGGTGAGTCTATTTCCTTAGGGGTAGTTGCAACATCATACCCATGGGAAGTGCTCGCAGTGGACTTACTGTCACTGGGCCAGCCAGAAGACCCATACCCCAACTTGTTAACTGCTGTTGAGCTTTGTGTTCTCAGTGCCCACCAGGGACCAGACGGTGGAGACGGCGGCCAGGGTGATCTGGGAGGAGGTGATACAGAGTTATGGCTGCCCTGAGAAGTTGCTGTCTGATCAAGGCCTGGCATTTGAGTCCTGGGTGCTCTGAGAGTTGTGTGAGCTGTATGGGTGCACCAAGCTGGGAACGACCTCATATTGACCCCAGGTGAACGAGGCATGTGAACGGTGGAATCAGACAATGTTGTGGCTACTAAATAAGCTGTGAGTCGATGGAGGGCGCATCTACCAGAGTTGGTTCAGGCTTACAACTGCTCTCCCCACAGTAGTACCGACCAAAATAAATACTGTGGGGTCCTTTTACCCCGGGTTCCCACATAATGTAAACAGTGTAATGTAAACAGAGTGACCAGAGTAATGTAAACAGCATGTGATGTAATAATAAATCAGTATGATATAAAATATGACAATGAATGTTATGAATTATGACAATGAACATGATATGAGGTCCTATTTCAGTCCCTTAAGGTAATTCTATGAGGGGAGGGGGGGGTGTTCTGATCTAGGACTCGAATAGCCTGAGGATAGAAGCTCCACGAGTCTCTCTGTTTTGGCCATGATAGTGCAGAACCTTCTGCCCAATTGCAGATGTTGAAACAGTCTGTTACTGGGGTGGGATGAGTCCGAGCTGCTCTGGACCTGCATCTCATGGTGTAAATGTCCTGCAGGGAAGGGAGAGCAGACCTGCAGCAGCATTCTGCCACACGGATCTCTCTCTGAAGAGCTTTTTGGTCCTGAACACAGCTATTCCCATACCAGGATCACTGAGGAGACGCACTTCCTCAGTTGTCGGAGATGGTACAGGCGCTGTCTAACCCTTTTGGACTGGACCTGAATGTGAGGAGTCCATGTCAGGTATGAGGAGATGTGGACAATGAGATACTAGAAGGACCGCAACATCTCCACTGATCATCATTGCTGGAGATGAGGTCCAACACCACAGTGTCATCAGCAAACTTCACAATTGTGTTGGAACGATGAGTCACAATCAGAAATATAGAGGGAGTACAGAAATGGCGAGAGCACGCACCCCTGTGGCGTTCCAGTATTGGTGGTGATGAGCCACACCTACCCACCCTCACCAACTGTGATCTGCCAGTGAGGAAATCCAACACCTATGCACACAAACAGCTGTTGTGTCCTAGATCCCTCAGCTTTGTGAATAGTCTACCAGGCACTATTGTGTTGAATGCTGAACTGTAGTCAACAAACAGTCACATAGTTACCCTGTTTCTTGTCCATGTGTCAAGTGGTATGCAGGACATGGGAGATGGTGTACTCCGTGGATCTGTTGGGATGGTACGTGAACTGGACCGGGTCTGAGTGCTAGGGATGGAAAAGGAGATGATGTTCTTCAACAGCCTAAATTTACCACCGAACCTTCATTACCACCAAAGTCATATTGAGCTTTCAAGAACTAAAGGATAAATTTAATTTACAGAATGCAGATCATTGTAGATATCTACAAATTAGAGACAATATTAGCAAAAAAATTATAACCGAGCACGGGGCAGAGAAATATTGGATATTTTCTGAAAGGTTTACGAAGATGCTAATCTTCAGAGAATTATCTTTTAAATTGTACTTTGCACTTCAAACCTTAAAGGAAGATAATACCCTGAAAGTCAATGCAAGATAAGAGGCAGAGGGCACCTTTGTAATAACACAGGAAGAATGGGTTATATTATGTAGACAGCAATGGCTGTCAACTAGTTCCCCATCCTGGAGAATTTTCAGCTGGAAAAATATGATTCGTTTTTCAGCACTCCTGCTCAGAAATCATACTACTCTAAACAGGCAGACTGTTGGAGGTCCTGCAAAAGCACTGTGACAAACCACTATCACAATTTTTGGAATTGTCCTTTAATAGTCCCATTTTGGAGGAAATTCTTGAGTCTGTCTTTAGGAAAAAGATTAACTTGGACTTTGGGATAATGTATCTTTGCGATCTGGAGGAGCTTAAATGGACAAAACGAGATAAGAGAATATTATTAGTTGCATGTAAAAAGTCTTTGACTAGGAAATGGGGTAAGAAGGATTTGCCAACTGTTAATGAATGGATTGATTTATTTTATGGCATATATACAATGAGAATTACATTTACATTAAAATCTTTAATTTATGTTTTTTACTAAAATTGGTCAGAATTAATTGCAAAATATTTATATACGTAAATACAAGAGGACTTTTATTTTTGTTCCACTGTTGTTCTAGATACTAACTGAATACTGCAGTGACAAATTTGACATATATTCTTGTCATGTTTGGTGTGGAAAAGAGGACGCAAGAGCAGGGAAAGCTCAGAGAACAGGGTTTTTATGAATGAATAAAGTCTTTAAATGAGAGGAGGTTCATAAGCAGAATAATCACACAACATAAAGAATCCCCTGTGAGCCTCGTCCCCTCCGGTGGGTCAGCTGAAGTCCACCCCTCTGTGAGTGGTCGAGATGGACCGATACAATTTTTCTACCTCTTTCGAGGGTCCAATGCTCCCGACGCAATGTTGCATATAAGAGCAGTCAGGGAGACCTTCCCCAGGCTGCTATCTCAGCCTTGCTTGTCATTTCTGGAAGGAGTAAACAGAGAGGAGCATTATAGTCTCGAGAGAGAGAGAGAGGGCGAGTACCACATTACCTTGATGATCCTTGTGCCAGCTTCCGGAGAGAGCAGAGTCTCAGTGGCTTCAGGTAAGGACAGGTCTCTTTCTCAAAACTTTTTCTAATGCATTTATCACAGTCAATCAGAGAAGACAGAGGGGAACAGAATAGGATTAATGATGGTGACAGCACGTCGGACATTCTGAATTGGCTGGCTTATATTTAGGGGAAACACATGAGGCTAGACACAAACAACCAGTGGGAACACAAGATGAGTTTAACTAAAGAAGTGATTAACTGAAACGTAACCCAGGTGCGGTGTCTGACAACCCTGTTGTGGACCGCTAATTAGCTGGTCCGGAACAGGTGGGTTGCCAGGTACCGCCACAAACACAAACTTGCACATGGACCTGAGGGGAATCCCCAGACTCAGAACTCCAGTGATGCTTCTCCTTGGGGGCGGGGCCCCGGATGTGACA
The DNA here is from genome assembly GCA_037974365.1 of Hydrocynus forskahlii. NCBI lineage: Eukaryota > Metazoa > Chordata > Actinopteri > Characiformes > Alestidae > Hydrocynus > Hydrocynus forskahlii. Next base: position 26,985 of record JBBPCX010080443.1, read on the forward strand.
ATTATTGATACATTTATATACACAGATGTTTGGTTTGGATGCAGTACGTATATGTGAAGTTGTTTTAAAAAGCATTCAAAATATTAATTAAAAATGAATATGAATTAAAAAAAAAAAATCTTTCTGGCCCCACCCACACACACACATGCAAACACACACACACACACATACACACACAGAATAGCTGTACCACTTAGAAAGACCAAAATCTTGATATGAACTACATTCTGACATCCTTAAAGTCTCTTTGTGGTTTGTGGCTTTAGAAGCTCACTTGATGTTTTATGTAATGTGGTAAAAGTCAAATGCTGGATACAGCTGAATATTTTACACGGCTGAAATGAATGGCCCAGTCAACAGACTTAACAGCATTCGTGGCATGGGGCTATTCATCAGCTGCCCTGTGGCTACTAAGGCATGCATTATACTTTACAGTTAACCTATGAAATAACTTAAGAACCTATGAAATATTACAAAAATATATGTAATTATATTTTTTATTACAAAGATCCTTTTGTCTTCTTGTCATCTGCAAACATATATAGCTCTCAAGAAATGTTAGTTCAACCAGTAGATAGCATTTTCTTGTTCAGCAAACACCTTTGAGCAAAATTGAAAATGCTCAATTTCAAGGAATGCATTTTGGCAGTGGAATGAAGCGAAGAACAACGTCTACACAGCCTACGCTTTTCATTGCAAGACATAGCAATCTGTATGTTTCCTCTGAGGGGAGGGATGCCCTTTCTCAGTGATGTGTAGCTGAAGAAGCATTACACATGGCCTATGCAAGGGCTTTACAAATGCAGATCTATTCTGACTCATCAGGTTTGCAAAGACATTCCACTTTCTGAATCATGAGCTAATATATCTCCATCAGAAGTTTTTTCTTTGGACAGAGTTGAACTTGGAACAGTGAGTTTGGTGAATGTCAGTCACATATACCTTGGCATCTTCACAGGTTCTTGGGAAATGGATTGGTGACTGCTATGAATCATGACAACTGGTACAAGCAGTGCAGGATCTTGGACTCTGCCTTCAGCAGCTTGTATACCTTATCACTCATCTATTTAGGAAAGACTGAAAGGTTGCAGACGGCAGAGGTACAACAGCTCATCTTGTAACAGTTAACTTTGAGGTTTAATGGACACATTCACACAAGGGCCAACCGTCTTGGCTCCTGCTCTGTGCTCTGTGCTCTGTGCTCTGTGCTCCTGCTCTGTGCTGTGTGCTGTGTGCTCTGCGCTCCTGCTCTGTACTCCTGCTCTGTGCTCTGTGCTCCTGTTCTGTGCTGTGTGCTGTGTGCTGTGTGCTCTGCGCTCTGCGCTCCTGCTCTGTGCTGTGTGCTGAACACCATGTCGGAGTTGTATGTGCTTCTGAATGCAGGTGAGGACTCACTCGGGTTGCACTCGGAGGATTTGGAACTGGAGACCGTGGAGAAGCAGATCCGCAACCTAC
>JBBPCX010080482.1:0-28414 GCA_037974365.1 Hydrocynus forskahlii
GATTTATTAGTAACTGCTGGCAGTTTGGTTAAATACCTGTTTATGAACGTGGTTGTTGCCCAGATGGTGACTGTCAGTGGCAGAAGCAGGTAAGGCAGCACCCGCGCCGGCAGATAAATACTGAGAATACTGATAATCCCCAGATGAGCCACAATATTACAGATAAGTACTGAGAGTGAGAGAGACAGCACGAGTAGAAAGAGAGGGAAGTGGTAAGAAAGAAGGAAGGAGGGAGAGGGGAGGTTAGGGACGAGTGGAGAAGTAGTATGAGAAAGTAGTCGTGATACAGACAGGAGAGAGAGTAAAGAAAAAGGTGAGATAAACTGCTGATGAAGTCATATGACCATGCTTCATTTACAAAAAACATCAGAATTTCAATAATTAGTCATTTGACTTTGATTCAGACAAGGCCTGAGTCAGTGTGGGTGTGTCATATCCACTTTATTGTGGTGTCTATAAACTAGTAGCTATAACATCACCGCCCAAATGAAATTTCCAAAATGCCAGAAAACCTTGATTATAATGTAAGTGTATGTAAAAAGTATTTAAGGCCTTCATTATTGCCCTGTTCTTACCTTCCAGGGTTCGTCCTACGGGGTTTATTTTTCTGGGCGCAACAATAGTAACCAGGCTCATGAGTCGATCCACCCTAGCCAGGCTGCTGTTCTCGGTAACCACCTGTAGGGGGCTCTTCTGAGCAAATTCAGCAGCCTCCACCTCATATTCTTCCACCTCTGCGAATTCCAGCTGAGGAAGAACACCCTCTTTCGGTTCCACCACGACTTGCTCAAGCTGAGCGACCCAGCCAGGGTGGGGCCTCAAGGAGCCTGTGAAAATGCACCAGCCAGATGTGAGAAGATACTTTGAAATACATAGGGTACTTTACAGACCAGACATTTGGTGCCAACAGTAATTTTGCCAAAATAAAAATCAAGGCACCACCTTACAAAAGACTACCATTATGGATGAGTTATAAATTATTATAATCCAGTAGTTAATTAGGCCCTAGGCAGTTTTTAAATCATTAATAAGCAGTTGTAAACGAATTATAACAGTCATCATACATTGATGCACTGCTACATTGTCTTTATTATTTATTGTTAATTTATTGTAGTGTTCTGTCGTCCCTGGAACTCTGTTTAATGCTGCTTGTGCAGTAATCAGACCTACACAGCAATACTCATCACTCCAGAAGGTTTACATATTGTCTACACTTGCTGTCTATTTGTCTGTCTGTTGTCCTCTGTTTGTTGTAACCTGCACCCTGCTGAATGCTGTATGTTGCTATATGTTGCACTGAGGTCCGTGGTTTGCCAAATAGTGAGCCTACATGTATGACAACAGTTATAACGTTTTTAGAACTCTTTATTAATTATTTATAAACTGTCTACAATCTAATTAACAACCTGATTATAAACCATTTATTAACCCTTCATAAGCAGTCTTATAGTGTGTGTCTTTTAGGCATCTATACTGATCAAGAAAGAAGGCAGACTGTGAAAGAACAAGAAAAAAAGCAAAACCACATCCCTGCAAAGAACCTGCCAGACAATTTGGTTGCATGGGACTATAGATGCATGGGCCCACTGTGGAGGGATCAACAAATGATAACTTTTGCTGGGATTCTTGTAGTATGTTAGTGCTATGCTAACTAAGCTAACAATGGTCCAGAGAAGCTTTAGGGATGAAAAGATTTGGGTGACTATTGACTTCTAGTGCTAGCATTGTTAGCCTCCCCATAGAAGATTTTACTGCTCTTTTCTTTGTCTGATCAGAAATAAATCATCATCTTATTTGGAGATTATTTAAGTTTGACTTGTTTCTCCTAAACCCACCATTAGAAGAGATAAGGAGCAAAACTAAAAATCAACTTAAGACAGAAGTTCTTTTGCTGTTCGGCTTCTCAGTTTTCTCCACTTTAACAACCTTATGGATCTCAAAACTGTCTAACTTTGGCAGTCGATCATTTGAATTTGATCACTAAGACAAACTTCAGATGTACAGACATTTGTACAAATTTATAAAACAACCAAGTTTTGAATGTCTGATTATCTGAGACAAATAAAGATCAGAGCAGTAAGAGAAAAGAAAGCATTTTAAATTGGTTTCAGACTGAGATTAGAGGAAGACTCTTTCTCAGGAGATGAATTTAAGAAGTGTGAGAAACAAAATGGTCAAAATCTGTAGGAGAAAACAATCTGGAAAAAGAAGAGTCTAATTCTGAATGTTCCTTTCCTCTGGTTTGGAGCTCCAGTTCCAGACACGCTGAATCATCGTCCACATCTGGGGTCAGTGGGAAAATGTGTGTTTGATTTTCAATGAACTGTTCATTAAAAAACATAGTTTTGTGTAACTTACGACTATGCTGCATAAAGAAAAGTGTGTCCTGGTATCCATTGTAGAAAGCTTTGTTTAAGGCCTGCAAGTGAACAACAAACACAGAACATGTCTGAGAGTCCAGTTCTCAAAACCAGTGGTCAGTTTGTACAATAACCTGCTGCTGCTGAGCTGTGCGATTTCTTATTGTGTGTTAAATAATTATCAATATTATAATCATTAAGTTATAAAACATCTTTATAACGTGCAATATCACAACATATGTCATTTCTTTTATCACTTATGTCACTGGTTGTGTACAGAAGTTTATTATGTGCAATATTTTTTTATGTGTTATAGTATTATGATGTATAATATAATTGCTTATGTCACGACTTTTACCACTTATGTCACTTCTGATATCCAAGAGTGTTTTACATCCAATAGTCTTATCATGTCAAGTCAAGTTAGTTATATCTCCCACTATCATACACAAAGGTCACTCGAATTGCTTTAAAGGAATAGAATAAAAATAGTAGAAAGTAAAAAAAAAATGAAAAAGAAATAAAAGCAATGAAAGCAGTTCAAACTACAGTGCAGCTCTAATATTGATGGGCAGTTGGTTGTACACCATTTCACAATATTTCGTTCACAGCTAGCTGAGCAGCTCCTGCAGATCTAAGAGACCTACCAGGATTATATACTTCAAACATATCAGCGACGTAGTTAAGGCCCAAATCATTTTGCTTTGCCATGGGTTCTGTACTGAACTGTAAGAACCTGAGAACTGAAGTGTTGTGATCCCTTATCTGGCAGCAGTATTTTGAATAAGCTGGAGCTGTGTAAAGGACTTATGTGCAATATCACTACATATTTTTTTTGTGACTTATGTCAAGATTTACGTGCAATAATTTATGACGTGCAGTAGTTTATTATGTGCAGTAGTCTTATATGTAGTTTCACCACTTATGTCACTAATTATATCCAATAGTTTATCATATGCAATAATTTATCATGTCTAACATCTCTTATGTGCAATAACATGTATCTATAGTATTTATATCCACCTTTCTTACCGATCATAGCATTTTCTGTATGTAGCATAAAGTATGTAATAACGAGTTTTTTTTCTGAGTATTTTCTGAAGATCTTTATTTTGACTTTATTTATATCGTGTATCTGTGCGACTGCAGTCGTAGCATAAGTTTTCTGATTCGGATTCAGATTCTTAAGTGCAATTGTTTATTGCGTGCAAAAGTCTTATCATGTGTAATCTCACTATTTATGTCACCACGTCTGTCACTTATGATACTGTTTATGTGTAATAGTTTATTATGTGCAATAGTTTATGTGCAATAGTAGATTATATGCAATAGTCTTATCATGTGCCATATCACTACTTTTATGTGTGTATAGAGAAGTATAGAGAACAACTCCCAACCTCGGGGGTCAATAAAGTTTTCTGATTCTTATTCTGATTCATTCCCATTTCTGTGCTGGACCCAGTTTTACCTCCCAGTCTCGGGGGAACATCGCATTGGCCACACGGATGAAGTTGGGGAAGGTGGCCTGGATGGAGAGATGGTTGATGACCAGGTCGCAGAAGACGGTGGACTCATCGAATGGACAGATGTCCACGTCTCCGGCGAAAGGGGACACTGTCAGAGTGGGACAGGAGTCCTGAGTGGGCTGGATGTTGGTCAAACCACCATCCATGTAGTGCTGGAACACATTAAACACAATTACAGCCATCAAACTTGGTGTGTTCATTTTCAACACTCAGCTTCATGATCATCTAGGGTATTCCTTTTTTGCATATTCTATTTTATGTTGTACTGTTTTTATATTTTGTGTTCTTACTTTACTTTGGAATTTTATCACTGCAACACACTTAGAGCAGCTTTATGCATTGAAAGTGCATTGGAAATAATGTTAGTATTATTTATTTATTTTTTGTGGACATAGATTTAGACCACAATTGCACAGGAAGTTGCAAAATAACTAAAGTACGGATCACCTACCACTCCTTTATAGCGAGGTGGAATCATCCCACAGAACACGGGGACAAAACAACTGCACAGGAGAGCCTTAAAAAGACATTCAGTGAAATAATATTAGTGATAATGTTGGCCATGACATTTATACTGGTACATGGTGTGTGATTTTGATAAAATGGCCAGTGAGTATATATGTATTTTAAATGATCTGGCATCCTTAACCCCTGTACCTTTCATATTGGTCACAATATTAGCCACAATATTACCTGTTACTATACTAGTCATAATGGTACGTGTTTCTGATAAACCGACCAATAAGTATGAGGGGATTTCTAATTATCTGGCCACCATGTACCCTGATCAGGTCTTCTTTCGAGTGAAACTCTGACACCAGGATGTTGTGTCCGTCTGGTATTCGAGTCATGGACACGTGTAGCCGCCCGCTGGCCAGTTGGTGGGCGTTTTTGGGCAGTGTTCGTCTCAGCACTCGCTCCAGTTTGCCAAACTGTGGGAATCCGAAAGCATGTCCACGAGCCAAGGAGAAAATCTCCTCTCTCACATTACCTGGCAAGACAGAGTCACATTAAACTTTAATTCTGCTATAAACCAGAATATCCCAGTGTAATTCTGCGATAGGCCAAAATGTCCCATTTTAATTCAGCTATATATCAGAATGTCCCACTTTAATTCTGCTGTAGACCAGAATGTCCCACTTTAATTCTGCTATAGAACAGAATACCTCATTTCATATCTGCTGCAGAACAGAAAGTCCCTCTTTAACTGTACTACAGACCAAAATACACCTCTTTAATTCTGCTATACACCAGAATATCCCACTTTAATTCTGCTATAGACCAAAATACCCCACTTTAATTGCACTATAGATCAGAATGTCTCACTTTAATTCTGCTGTACACCAGAATACTCTACCTTAATTGTACCATAGACTGTAATATCTCACTGTAATATCCCAGATTAGGTTGAGGTAATCCTTTGAGCCCCTTCAGAGGTAAATTCAGTACCTATATCCGCTCCACACACCACCGCCGCAGCCACGAGGGATCCCGCAGATGCTCCGTAGAGTTTAGGAGCCCTCCGAATTACCCAGGGTGCATTATCAAGGAGGCTCTGGACGACCCCCAGCTGGTAGGTGGCCAAAAACCCTGAACCAGAGAAAGAAATAGACACGGGCTCGTCCCAGACCGGGTCCGACATTGGAGATCCGAGGCCGAAACAGAAATTCTGGAATGTCCCAACCAAACCAAAAGGTTCTCACCCCTCTCCCAGTGTGCACGGGTTATATTCCCTCCTCTCATCACAAAAAAAAACTAAATGAATTCATTCCACCAAACAAGATTGGAAACGCTTATCTCTCTCCCTGACTGACCTAAAAACCAGGGAAAAACGTGAAAGATCAATTTTACATAACAAGGATAAAGACGTTTCTTTGTCCAGCAAACATTTCACTGGTAATTTTTTACACCCTGGAGTTCAGAATGTGGTATTTACGGACATAAAAAACAAATTAAAGGCCATTTTTTATTTCAGTTCCATCCCATTTCGAGGTATTTTGGCCATATTTTCTGCCAGTTAAACAAGAAAGTGTATGGTTGCCCCATTTTGAGGGCCAGTATTTTCTTTAACATGTTTTCATTTTTCCAAGAATGGGTGGGCTGGGGTGGTGATGTACCAAAAAAACAACGATTTGCAACCTTTCTTTATCCCTAAAAATTAAGCAGACGGTTTTTGTTACTAAGAAATGAGTTATGTCCTGAATGGCTGTCCTGTCACGTAACATATAAAAATCAGTGCAGATGAGGAGGCGGAGCTTAACTGCTGTACACTTGATGCATCTAAATATGTCGATGATCACAAAAGCAGTGAAGTCAAAACACGTTGTTTTATTCTTACTTTTTAAATTTTTTTCCAGAAAAAACTTATAATGTGTTTTTTTTTTTTTTTTTTTGTTGTTGTTACTGTGCCTTTAAGACTGAGATATGTAAATTAATTTTGATTTGTTGCCCTGTATTGTGCAACATAAGAAAGTGCTGTTGGGTGAACATATGGATGTATGTAAATATTTTGAGTTTTTTTTCCATGGACTACAGTACAACATACAGCAACATACAACATTTAACATAGTGCAAGTTACTACAGGCCGTAAACAACAGACAAACAGTAAAACAATTAGTGTGGACACTATGTAAATCTTCCAGAATGGTGAGAATTGCACTGTAAGTATGAATGTTGCCCAGGAGGCAGATGTGATATCACAAAAGCAGTGAAGTTAAAGTAACCTGTTTGGTGTAAAACACACACTTTTCTGGAGAAAAAGGAAAGAGAAAGAGAAGGAGAGAGAGAGAGAGAGAGAGAAAAGTAATACATTCATAAAATTAATAAAGTCAGGTTATTAAATTAATTCCGAAAACATCATTAATGGTTTTAACTGTATATAAATTATAATATTTATTATGTATTAAGACTACTTGTGTTTTTGTGTTTTTCTCTCACTGTGAAAACAGAGGGGTTTGCTCCCTCTGCTGATAGTTTAAAGATAAGAAAAGATAAACATTTATTAGTCCCACAAGTGGGAAATTTGCTTTGTCACGGCAGAAAGTGGACAGTACAAAATTAGGAACAGAATAGAATAGAATAAAATAGAATAAATCAAAATACAACTAAAATACTATACCAACAGTACAGTATGAAATGTGTACTATACAATCTAGAAATATAAAATATGGACATCTGTATTACAAAATATATACATATATGTAGACTATGTGTAAACTAAATGTAGACTATTAGTGACATGTATGTACACAATGAGGATGTGTGTATATATACAGAGTGGATATATAAGTAAATATAAGAACACTGTTGATACACACATGTACACACACTCATACACAATGGAGTGAAAGGCAATGAAAATAACAGTAGAAAATGCACCAGAAAAATTGTACATTTTAAATTGCACATTTTTCCCAGTAGAGATAGTTCCACCCAAAAACATTGCACGTGTTCCATCACAAAAATTGCACTCAAGTAATATTGCACATAACTACCGTGGTGTATTGGATGTGTGTGTGTTTGTTTGTTTGTGTGTGTGTGGTCATCAGCAAGGACTTTGTTGTAATAATAATAATATTATTGGAAGGAAAGGTTGGAAGGAAAGACCTGCAGAATCTCGCCGTCCCACATCGTGGGTGCAGCAGCCTGCCACTGAAGGAGCTGCTCAGTGCTGTCAGAGTCTCCTGCAGGGGGTGGGAGATGTTCTCCAACAGGGATGAAAGCTTCGCCACCATTCTCCTGTCACTCACAGCCTCCACCGGGTCCAGAGGGCATCGTAGAACAGAGCTGGCCCTCCGAATCAACCTGTTCAGTCTCTTTCTGTCCCCAGCAGAAATGCTGCTGCCCCTGCAGACCACACCGTAAAAGATGGCTGAGGCCACCACAGAGTCATAAAATGTCCTCAGGAGCGGCCCCTGCACTCCAAAAGACCTGAGCCTCTGCAGTAGGTACAGCCTGTAGAGAGCATTTGAGTTTTGAGTCCAGTCCAGTTTATTGTTCAGATGAACACCAAGGTACCTGTAGCTCAATGTCTCAGTCTCAATGTCCATGCCTTGGATGTTCAGTGGTTGCAGTGGAGGATGTTTGTGCCTGCAGAAGTCTACCACCAGTTCCTTGGTTTTTCCTGTGTTGATCTGGAGGTAGTTCTTCTGGCACCAATCCACAAAGTCCCGGGTCAGTTCTCTCTATACTCCTTGTCGTCCCCATCAGTGATGACTATTGCAGAGTCATCAGAGAACTTCTGCAGGAAGCAGTGGGTGGAGTTGTCAGTAAAGTCTGCAGCGTAGATGGTGAGGTGGAACGGTGCCAGAACCGTTACGTTTTCAGACGCTGAGCTGGTCTGCCTTGATGTCATCAGATGTACAGTACTGTTCAAAAGTCCTGATCCACCCCTCATTTCTTCATACTGTGCTTCCAAAGATCTAGACTGTTGTATACCTGCTCTGCGCCGCATTAAGAGGTATCCTCAGAATTTAATCTGGTTTAATAACCATGCAGTCTCATTGAATCTCCTGCTCAGAACACTGCCTTTATTTCCATTCCTTCTTTCTCCCCCTACCTCACATACCCACAATACTTTTCGAACATCCTTCGTGTGGCATATTAAAACCCTTTAAGGTCCACACTTAAATTTTTTTTTAATTTACTTAGGACAACAATAACTAGAATTATTTTTTTTTAAAACAGACCCTACAGTTTTTTAGATATAGGCCTCTACCAATAAAAGTAATAAAAGTATCAAATGCATTTACACATACCAAAAACATGAAGAAAACTCAAATAAAATGCTAAGTTTCTCAATAAATGGATAGAACTTGCTGGTTGTGCAAGAGCACAAATGTGTTTTGGTGGTGGTGGTGCAACAGCACAATTTTTTTGGCTTGTGGCGCAACCACACTAATGTTTTTGGTCAGGAGTGCAACTGAACTGTTTTTTCCTTGATATGGGCATTTGATGCACTTTATTTCTGATGTTATGCTATAAAGCATTCCTGCTTTGCATTTAAACACAGGAATCCATTGCATTTCTGGCATTTCCATCTTGAAACACCCTTTGAACACAGGGCGCACCGCCCCTACTTCTCAAATGTGCACAAAAGTGGGAAGTACCATCGCCTTGATTGTAGGCTGGGATGAGTGATGGGCATGGGACAGCAATCTCTGTGTTGTCTTCTTTGCTCCACCATTTGACAGATGAAAGAGGCATGATCCCACAGGCGTTGCTTAGAAGGTTCACACATTTGTTGTCGAACCATTACACTGCGATCAGCCCTTCAGTAGATTTGTAGTCAAAAGCACCACATCCTTCCTTCATCAGCTCTTTTTCTGTCTTCAAGGTTGCTCCACCCATGCGGTCGGACAGTGCCAATGCACTTCATACCCAGGTTTGTGTGCAGGCTCTGGTCCAAGTCGAAACTGGTGAAGTAGTTGTCACAGTAGACGACTGAAAGTCGTGGCAGGGATATACTTCTGCACAGCGTTGTCACCAGTTTGGCCCCTAGCAGTAGTGCCTCCTCCTGCTCAGTTAGGGCAATGTTGAAGAATGTGGATGCCCCTTGATAGAGCAGTATGTCATGAATGATACCACATGAACTGGCCCGGCAGAACAATTTAAAGCCCCACTTGTCTGGCTTGTTGGCAATATACTGGCGGAGAGAGACAGCTCTTGTACCTTTATATGCCTCATCCACACTGTGCTGAAAAGTAGATGGGATTAGAAGACACCGCTCACGAAGCATCTCAAAAAGAGGGCGGATTTTGTGGAATCGGTCAGGACTGCCATCACACTGCTAAAAAAAAGCCTGAATCTCCTCCTTGGCATGATATCGGCCATCAGGTTGAAACATGAGTCATGGTGCCAGTAGTCCTCCATGGCTGGAAAGCTGAAAATACCCATGAGTAGAATTGCCAGGAATTTCTCAGTCTCTGCAGGGCTGGTCTTGGTTGAATCTCCCAACTCCTGGGCAGAGTACAGATTGGTATGTCCGGCAATGTGTTCAATCATCTCATCAGTGAAAAGTGTTTTGAAGTACTGGTAGGGTGTTTTTACTGCATCAGGGGGTTCAAAACTTGAATCTGGAACCTGGAATGTCTTCATACTTCCAGTGACTTTCTTGGCACCTGGGGGTGAATGAGGATCAAGGGTGTCCACTGGTTGTGCGAAGGATGCTTTTCCTTTTTCTCCTCTTTTTTGGGGGCAGTGGTTTAGAAGATGAGCTTGTTGAAGCAACATCCCCCTCATCCATGGGATCAAAAGAAGTGTCCCCACTCTCTTCTGCTTTTGTAGGCAGATAATCAGGATCACCAATTCAGTCATCACCAGCACTCAGATCAGCATCAGAGTCTTGAGGATTTTCTGGTACAAGGGCAAGAAAAGTGTATGGTCTAGCACAATAGAATTTTTAGCATCCATCAATTATTTGAAAACAAAAAGAAAACAATTTGTTGTACAAACCATGTTTGCAGTCACTCAAAATGTGCTCTACCAAACATTCGCGCTGAACGTTAAGCATGGACATGACATCTTCCTTTTCTTTGGCATTAATCTCCCAGTTGGAACAACAACAAGTAAAATGTAATGGGACCACATTAAGATCCATTAAAGCAATCAGTGTCATGGCTTAACTTATCTCAACAATATCTATTCCAGGTTTCTCTAAACAACCAGCTTTGTAATACATCACCACATCAATAACCATAGATTCCATATTAAAACATGGAGAGACATTTTCTTTTCTGCAGACTGTTACACATAAATTAACTGTTTTCCATGTCAGAGTACATGAACTGTAATTTTTATATATATATTTATTTATTTATTTTGCTGGAAATTGAATTCACCAAATCCTGAAAAGTGTGACCTTTTCTTTCCAAAATCATGACCAACATAAAAGTGTTAACCCTATCAAGCTCATGCACCGTATGCATATCACTCACAAACATTGTCAGACAGTCTACTAGGTGTTCGCTTGCCCTTTTGTGGCCTAATCTGCATTTCTGCATGTCTCTTTTTGTTAGAGTCATTTTCTGCATTTTGATGCTCTACTTCTCCATTGGCCTGAGCATACTTTGGCGTGGTTTTACGTTTGTGATTACATTTTCATAGCAAAATTGTCTGAATTGTTCTGATCTGAACTGAGCTCCATTGTCTGATCTGCACGTAACCAGCAGTCCATGTCTACTAAAGATTGTCTCTATGCTGTCTATGATCTTTTCTGTTGTGGCGGTAGTCAAGATGTCGGTATTCGTAGTATCGGCTGAAGTAGTCTACTACTACCAGAATGGAGTGGTTTGACAGGAGAGGTCCCACAATATCGACTACGATGTCCTGCCAGGGTCCATCGGGTGGCGGTGGCGGTCTCAGCAATTCAGGTGGGTCAGGCTTAGCCAATATCTGACAGCCGTGGCACGCCTTGTGATGCCTTTCGGCTGCTCTGTCCACCACACTTTTGCTCTGAGATGTTGCTTTTTTCCGACGACAAGTGTCCCTCATGGGCTGGAACAAGCACATGTGCTCATAGGACCTGGGGCAACACTATACGTGTGCCTCTCAGAACAAGATATCCTATTGTGCATAGTACATTTGCAATAACAGCATACTGTTTACACTTTTCAAAGTGTCCAGTCGCTATGGCCCTGCATACCTCACATAATTCTAGATCAGTGGCTGATGTTTCTTCTACTTCTCTGGTATTGAGTGATTTCGGTGTTGCAGTCACTGCTGCAAATTCTTCAGCCCCATGCTTGTGTTCAACACGTTTTACCATATTCGTCAGCAGTTGTGACAGTGGATTAGCAATATTCTTCTTCCCTGCAGTGTGGACCACTTTGAATTCATACGGCTGTAGCCTAAGAACCCACTGCTCTCTCTGTGCGCATGGTATGGATCGGGGACCATAGATCACCTCTAATGGTTTATGGTCTGTGACTAGGTCAAACTTCCTTCCATAGATATATGGATGTAGTCTTTTGCAGGCCCAAACTAGGCCTAGCGCCTCTCTCTCCATCTGAGAGTATTTACGTTCGCAGTCAGTTAAGCTGTGGCTCTCTTAGCACACCGGAACATGTACCAGTACTGCACCTAATCCAACCAGATTTGCATCCACTATCACTTGTGTTGGTGCATCTTTGCTGAAGTCAGCTGGGGTTGTGGCTTTAGCTAGCTCTGCTTTAAGGGCACTGAAAGCTTGTTTCTGTTCTGGTCCAAATTTGAATGGTGTGTCCTTCCTTGTTAGGTGTCTCAGGGTGGTTGTGACAGAGTTGCAAACTGTGGAATAAATCTGCTGCTGTAACCAACGCTTCCATTACGTTCTCTGGTTCCCATGCTTCAGTCACAGCTCACACTCTCTCCTCTGTTGGCCTGATTCCCTTCTCTGACAACAGGATTCCCATAAATACCAATTTATCCATGTTGAACTGACATTTTCCTGGGTTCAGTGTTAATCCTGTCTCTCTGAGCCTTAACATGACTGCATGAAGTCATCTGTCATGCATCTCTTGGTCTCGTGCGTGGGTGATCACATCGTCTGATATGTTCTCTACACCTTCAATCCCAGCTAGTGTACTGGCTACCTTGTGCTGACACTATTCGCTGGCACACCCCAATGTGAACTGCGAATGTGGAGATTTCACGATTCAGGAGTCGGCTCAAGTTGGCGGTAACCCCATTTCAAGTCTAGCTTGCTGAATATGGTTGAGGCATTCATGCCCTGGAGCAGCCCATCCACAGTGGGGATTGGAAAGCATTCCCTCACCATGGCCTCATTAGCCTGTCTCATGTCCAGGCAGAAACGACCATCATTTCCCAGCTTTGGGACAATCACCACTGGATTTACCCATGGAGTGGGTCCATTCACAGGTTCGATGATGTCCAAGTCCATCGATTCCTCTATCCTGGATTCCATTGCGCCTAAGTGGCTGAGTTACAGGTCTCACCTCTGGGTTAATGTGCAGCTGGACCTGTCTTGTTTTCAGTTTTCCCACTCCTGTGAACATGTTGGGGTATTGCAGTTGGAGTGCTAGCTTAATGTCAGTAATGTCAGTACCGCAGAAATGTTGGCGCCTATTCTAAAACCCCCCAAGCGCGTTGTTGTTTTTTTCCCCAGCATTGGTTCACCATTTCCTTTGATTACAATGAACTCAGCATGTTCAGTTTTATTTCTTATTGAAACTTCACATGTAAATGCGCCCTTAACAGTTAGTGGCTGGCTGTAAGAATATGAATAAAGTTTCCTCTCTGTCGTAGGGACATAAGAGTGTGTTCTGTTAATGTGTTCTGACATCAGCTTTTCCCATGTATTTTCTCCCATTACATTGCTTGTAGCACCTGAATCAATCAGCATTCTCATGTTCACTCCCCCAACACAAAAGGTAAGCCTCTCTAGCATGTCACCATCATTAATGGTAAATGCGAAGTCATCGTGTGCTGTTTACATTTTATTTTGTTTTCAAACCCTTTGTGCGGCACATTTTTGCCTAATGGTCGTTTCCTTGGCACTTGTGACATATCTGTTCGTGTGCAGGGCATTTTGGATCTCGCCCTATGTGGTCAGTGTGCCCACATCTGTAGCATTCTCCATTTATATTCTCTGTACTTTGTTTTATTTTTGCATTTTCATTCCTGTGCTTTGCCCCCTTCGCTTTTTGGAAAATTCGGCTGACTGACTCTGTGGTCACTTTCGCTGTGCGTGACATGGTTGACATTTGCTCCTCAATGCTCTCACGGCGTGCCACTATATCCAACACACAAGCTAGTGTCAGTCAACGCCCCTCTGAATATGTGTGTTTTTTGCACACATATTCCGATGTTCCTTTACTTAAAATTGCATCTCTAATCTGATTGTCAGAGTCGCCACTGTAACCACAGTCTTTTACTGCATGTCGTAGGCATGTTGCGAACTGCTGTACAGTCTCACCTGTCTGCTGGTATAACTTTTGAAATGCGTGTCTCACCAGCGCTGAATTGATCTGGGGCACAATGTATGTGTTCAAAGCATCAACCTCCTTTTGGTAGTCTATTGGCTCACCCGTGTCCGGCAAAGTTGAGATGACATCCTGCACATCTGCTCCAGCCGGCTGTAGTAGTAGCACGCGTCTCCTTTGACTCATAGCCGTGGGGGTGTCTTCATTTATGATGAGCCCTTTACCCTCTGCATATAGCTAAAACAATGTTTTCCATCTGGAACCTAGCATGGCTGGATCCATGTAGCATGTGAAGTTCTGGATCCCGGATTTATCCATACTAACAGGCTAACTAATCAAACTAGCTAAATTAAAGTACTCCTCATCACCAGTGTTGTATACCTGCTCTGCTTCACATTAAAAGGTAGTTGAAAGTAAGTGCTGTTTTAGCATTTAATTTCACTATTACCACTCACTGTTATCCTGGCCGAAACCCCACCCTGAAACTCACCAGCTTGGCGTCCTGGTTACGAAAGGGTGTACTCAGCGTGGGCAATCATTGCTGACTCGTGAGCAGCGGTGTCCAGTTAAACTCAATGTACAGTAAACCCCGGCTTATTACGTTCCAAGAGCACACGTGTATAGTGAAAAACTGTGAAGTTGTGATGTGGTAAAAAACAGTGCCTAAAATGCCTATTTGTTTAGTGTAAACCCTAAATATGCCCCCAAATGTGCTCCCAAAAGACTTTTTCATTTTAAACTCATCTTACATTGCCCTTAAAGACAATATAAAGGTAATCCTGTATTAATATTGTACAGTTTACACTGAACTGCTGTCTCGCAGTGCTAGAATGTGAAATACTGATGTTATCCCTGTATAGACTGTACTGTAATTCATGCACACGTGTTTCCTTTGGTATAAGCAGGGTAAAGTAATACACTAATTTAATTTACAGTAATAAAAACAGGGCTTTAAGAAGAACAAAACGAAGGATATTCTGGACTGCAGCTGCAAAGGATGCATCAAAGGGTAGCAGCCAATCAGGAGCAAGGAGGAAAAAATTGCATTTTCGGATTGGCTACTATCAAACCTCCCGCCTCTGAGTACAGCGGTATTATACCATCCCAAGATGCGTTTTCTTTATATTCTCTGGAAAGTACCAAAAAATGTATAGTTATTATTTATATTTATTCTGGGTTGTTTATGTTTGGGCATGGTGCTGAGGAGCGGAGGCTCATTCCATTCAGGTGTCTGATTGCCTAGCTAACCGAGGCCCAGACATCACAAAAGCAACAAAAATGTGGGGGATATTTGCAGTTTCCGCAATAGTGTGGGGGTTTCCGTGAACAATTATTAGTTTGGTTCTCAGAAAAAATCAACAAGAGACCGAAGACGCAACTGCTGAACCGCGTATAAGCGGGGGTTACTGTATATCAAACAAACGCTGTTACTGAAGCATTATCGGAAGCGTCAGCCCTCGTGTGAAGACCAGCGAGTCTACCTGTGCAGCCTTGCCAAAGGACACCAACAAGGCAATGAGCTCATCCCAGGGTACTTCCACAAATCTAGATAAGCTATGTGCTGCCACTACATTCCTATCATTACTGGTATCTGCAGATGGTATCGCTATCTAGAAAGACAGAGAAACCTGACCAGCCTGAGATCACTACAATATTCAACTTCTGCTCATGCTCCCTTGTCTGTGGGCTGTAGAATTGTCATCTCTGCATCTGCTAACCAACTATCCCTTGATCTATTTGCTCACAGAAACCTAGATCTGGCCAGAAAACACAGCTACCCCAGCCCTCTTCCTCTTGTCTGTATGAACAAGGAGGTGGAACAGAAATTCTCATTTCCTCTAATTGGAAATTTTCACCACTACTGCCTCCAACTAATTATGCCACTTTTAAAAACAACCCTGGTATCTGCTCCTATAAAACTCTCTGTAATGGCCTGCAACCTATGCAACCTCTCTATTGCGCCTTTTTCTTTGCCTCTGCATTGCCTCGTCTGAGCACGTTTTCCACACTTGAGGTCAATAATACCACAGAATCTCTCTTCTATATTACTCCTTCTCATCCAGCATAACTGATGCCAAAGCTGCATTCTACAGCAACAAACTTAACTGCAGACATTCAAAGCCAATTCTCTACCTTCAAAACATTGCTCTCACCTCCCCCACCTTCACAGATGCAAACCTCTCAGAAGAGGTCTTTGCCTTCTTTTTCACTGAGTAGGTGGCAGCTATCAGTAGCCATTCCTTTATTCACACAGTGCCAACCCTTGTCACACTATACCTAGGTCAAGGTCAAAAGTGCATCATTACTGTCTTTTACGCCTCTCAACTTGTAGTTGTCTCTCTGCATGTCTGTATTGGCACGCATCTTGGCCAAACCTTCTATCTAACAAAATATCAATATTAAAATGGCCTCTTCACTCCTCACTCCGCCATAGTTATCTCTTGCCTCGATTAATGCTGTGCCCTCCTAGTGGGTCTTCATGTTTGAATGGTAAAACCCTTACAGTTGTTTCAAAAGGCAGCAGCTCGGCTGGTCTTCAACCAACCCAAAAGGTATAATGTCCCTCCACTGCTGATTGACCTGCACTGGCTACCCATGGCTGCCAGACTTAAGTTCAAGTCACTCTTGTCTACAGAGTGACATCTGGGTTAGCACCCAGTTACCTTAATCATTCAGCTTTATGTCCCTACTCCCTCCCTCCGCTCCTCCAAGGAGCATTGTTTGGCTCTGCTACCCCTGTGCCCAAAGCAAACCCAGTCCAGACTCTTCTCTTCTGTGGTTCCTCGCTGGTGGAATGAGCTGCTTAAACTGACAAGAGCAGAAGAATCCCTATCTAACTTCAAAAACCTCCTGAAGATTAATCTGTTCTTCTTGCATTACTCTTACATAAAGAATTTGTACATAGTACTCTCCGCTGGTTCTCCTGAAACTTGAATGTTACCTCATATTGTAAGTCACTGTGGATATAAGCGTCTGCCAAATGAATGTAATGATTCCAGATGACCTTGCATCTTTAGGCACTTTGCAACCTCACTCACTCTCTGTAACTGCTCAATCCACACTAGGGTCCCAGGTACATGAACACACCACAACATGAAGTTCTCCTCTGCATTTAACCCACACATCCGAGTGAAGCAATGGGCAGCCAGGAACACAGTACCCAGGGAGCAGTGTGTGGGGACAGTACCTTGCTCAAGGGTACCTTAGTGGCACAGCTAGCAATCTTGGGATTTAAACCTACGACCTTCTGATCACAGGGGGAACTCTCCAACCCGTAAACCACCAGCTGGCTCATTTTTCTTATTTCTTTCATTTAATCTAAACAATATGCCAAAGATAAGACAAATTGACATCAAATAGTATTTTTTGCACCACCACGGTGATTCAAAGCAGAATGTAAAGAAATTAGTAAGGGCTCAAGACTTTTGCACAGTACTGTAAGTCAGGTCTTAAGATGATATCTAGATGCAATTATAGTTTCTCTGTGTGCTGTAATTTATTTTTTATTTGTACAGTGTGATGATGGCAAACTGCTAAGCTGCTATTTTTAACTGTAGAAATACATGATTTGTCCAGATGTTTGTGGACACCTGACTGTCACCGCTCAATTCTATACCTGTTTGAGTTCTTCCTATAGGCTGAATGCGATAGGCTGAATGGATGGTGCTTATCTGCAATAAACTTAATGGGTGGAGCTTATTTACAATAGACTTAACAGGTGGAGCTTATCTAATATTCACTTAATTTAGCTGCTATAGGTGGTGCAAAACTGGGCCAAACAGGTGGGGCTAAAGTGTTCTATGCCTGTGAGCATGGCTAAACTGCTGAATGAATGGGTGTGGGTAAATTGCAATAGATGACCGTAGATGAATCGGTATAGGTATAATGGAGGGGCACACACTAAACACTTACTAGCAGGGGCGGACGAAAAATCGGCCCTAGACTTTCTCCCAAATAGGCCCTCCAGCTGGACATGCACAAACAGCCACTTGCTCGTGATATTTCCCAAGAAGATACTACATTAAATATTCACACCAAGTAACATTACAAAACTAGTGGTGATGATTGGGGCTGTTTATTAAAATAACCTAAGCCGAAATACAAATACAACAGCTATGTACTAACCTCCACAACAGAACGATTTCACTCTTTTTGTTGGCTTTTACTTACGGATTTGACACCTGATAAATGAGCGCCCTCAGCTGGTGTTAGCTGATTCCTCAGTTAAGGAGAAAGGCAGGCTGACGGCCGTTCTGGACTTTTCCAGAACACACAGATTGCCAGTCCACCCCTGCGTAATAGAAGGTCTGGAACACACTGAATTAACCCTCTGATGCATGAATTATGAAATCCTGAGTCAAGATTTTTTTTCATGTGTTTTTACTCTTCTCAGGGCATGAAAAAAAACCTAAGAATTTTTTTTTTTAATTTGATTTTTTCAGGAAGTTACAGAAATGTCCACAGTAGGGGACTACATGCACTTAAGCTCGCAACATAAAATAGTATAAACTTAAAGGAAGAATTATTCAGACTGAGTTTTATCAAAAATCCATGAGCAATTTTACTTCACTGTATGCTTTGGAAACCACTTTAAGATACTTTCACACAAACTCTGCACACACTGAGCACATACTGAGCACACTGCACACACTGCATACAATAAGCTCACAATGAGCACGCTCTGCACACACTCTGCACACTGCACACACTCTGCAAATTCTGTACACACTCTGCACACACACTGCACACACTGAGCACACATTGCGCATACACTTCTTAGTAAAAATGATCATTTTGTCATATTTTTAACACAAACTACAACTAATACAAAAATGTATATATTTTAAAACTAACTTATACAAAAACACAAAATGCACCTAATTGCAACCAAAATTGTCATAATAAAAGATGAATCTACTACATGACTTGTCTTGGAAATATACTTAGTAATGTATGACGTCCACTTTGGTGGACACACGCTTAATCGTTGCTTTACTACTTATTTTAAATAAAATTTTCAAACTAAAAAAATAATATTGTTATTTAGATACTCCTGCATATCATAATTTTTTTAACCCTAGGGTTCTCCTAGAATAGACGGATTGACAAGATTTTCCAGTAATGGTCTACAAGTGTGGCTCTCTGTCAGCCATCTTGGATTCAGAGGAGGTTCACTTGTAGTTACAACTAACAACTGAATGAACCTCAAAGGAGGGGAGCAGGAGAGAGCATTCTAACGGCTGATATACAATTCCACCATAGAAAGCATTACATTTAGGAGAAAATGACTTTTAAACCGCTGTCCAGTGACCGCTATGCGCCAGAGGGTTAAGAGACACATGAGGTTCCAATAAGCGAGACTGAACAGCAGGGGGCGATAGAATATACATTTCAGGGTTGGTTGTGACAGGAGCTGAAGGAAAGAAGTTCAGTTCTGTTTTTTCATCATTGGACTCCTGGGTTGTTGGCTAACATAAACTAAAGATAAGAGTCTTTCTGCTTCAGTTCTTTACAACATAAACAATATCCAATGATTACTTTCTGCATGCTTTTCATTCAGTACAGTACTGTGCAAAAGCTGAATTTCTTCAAAGTTTGCTTCCAAAGATCCAGACTTTTTGTATTTTAATGTGGTCTTGAGGAACAGTTCTTCAGGCTTTCTCAAGGACTTTCAAAGACTCTTATACTCAGTCTAGTCCCTGAATTCGACCAGTTTCAGAAGAATGTTTTTTGTTTGTGAAGCTGCACAGTGACCTACAGATGAATCACTGAAGCTTAACAAAACACATCTAACTTAAGGCCTGAACCAGTGAAGGAGCAGGTGCAGATGATTCCAGATTATCAGGCTGGTGATCAATATACTGGTGGTGCTGAATGCTGAACATCTTGTATCTTTATCTTTATCTAGGCATCTTGTATCTGTAGACACTTTGCAGCCTACCACAGACAGAAAACGGTATTTTTGCACCATCAAGGTGATTCAAAGCAAAACAAAGAAATTAAGGACTCAGGATGTTTGCACAGGACTGTATATAGATGTGTTCCTTTCCTGTGGCATTCAAGTGGCTAGAACTTTACACATAAACTGGAATGAAGTTTAAATAAATTACAAACAACAGTGTGCGCGCACAAACACACACACACACACACACACACACACACACACACACACACACACACGCTATCAGCTGGGGATATGATGTTTCACAGCTAACCAGGGGTTTGGCCGAATGTGTTCAGAAACAACAGGAATGAGGGAGGATCCTCTGGAATGACCACAGAGAGAAAGAGAGAGAGAGAGAGAGAGAGAGAGAGAGAGAGATAGAGAAAGAGAGGATATTAACAACGTAACGGTTTATATGTGTGTGTATATATATATATATATATATATATATATATATAAAACAAAAGTCACATTATATTCATTTTCAAGCAGTAAAGACACTGAACAGCTAAGGTGTTTTGTTTTTAAAGTGCCCTTATTACACGTTTTCCTTCTTTTATTTTTCCCTGATGTTTGATGGGTTTGTTCCAAAAATGTTTCATAATTCATTTTTGCATGACTATTTTCCAACCATAAAAGTAAACAGGCTGTTTTTGGAACTGTGCCTTTAAGGCTGAAATATGAAAATGATCTCTTTTTTGATGTGGCTGTCCTGTATTCTTGCTGATTCAGAAGACAGCATGGGGCTGAAACACTCCTTAGAACTTCAGCATGAATGGGCAGGGCTATACTTCTGGGGGCTAAATAAGGAGACATATGTATTTGACTGGGTTCTGTGACCCCACCAAAACTATGGTTTGAAAATGGGCCTTCAGAGAGGATGTCATGATTTAAGAACACGTCTTTGACTCTGCAGAATCCATCCTATTCTATTATTTAAATTTGATTGGAATGAAGAGTTCAATTAGTGAAACAGTTGAGCTAGGATATTTCTCTCTGCAGCTTCTTGGTGGATGAAGCTAAGCAAGCTTTCCCACTGGTCAAGCCTTTAGGAGCTGGACTGAAGTCCTGCATCAGATTAACCACTAACATCATTAAGATGAACCAGCCAATCATGTTCTCATCTAGAGTGGTCAAGCCAGTTTTGTGAACTAGAACATTACTGTCGGCATTCTGTAGGTTCTAGATGTCACTGACTGTGAATACGAGCAGCCAGTGGGTGTGTCCAAAATTAAAATTCATAAAAATGTTTTTTTGGAACACATTCATATACAGTATATGCAAGATTTGCATTTGTGGGTGGAGCCTGTATATGTAAGAGTAGCTTTGCTAATAAAACACAGTCAACTAATCTAAGCTTGAAAGAGAGAGAGAGAGAGAAAAGCTGTGTGTGTGTGTGTGTGTGTATGTATGGGGTGGTTTTGGAAAGAGGGGTTTGTGGTGGGAGTGCTGACGCACAAACGGAACCGAATGATGGGTCTGGAACCATAACAGCTGAAACACAGACACACACACACACACACACACACACACACACACACACACACACACACACAGTGAACGCATTGACCACATTACATCACAGCTCTCATGTCCATCGTACTGTACAGGCTCTCTCTTCAAAGTACCGCCTTCAGACAAATGCAGAGGCCCCACCCCCAAACAATACTGACTCTCCTTTCATTTTTCACTCCAAAGCCCCAGCCCAAACAACACAATGTTTCCCTCAAAGCCTTGCCTAATACGAAAACACAGCCCGCCCTTTCCAGAGCCCCACCCCCAAAAAATTCACACTCATTGTTTACTCCAAAGCTCCGCCCCAAACAATATAGACTGCACTTTTAATGTTCCTTCCAAAGCCCCACCCCAAACAATTCAGACTCTCCTTTCATTTTTCACTCCAAAGCTCCACCCTCAAACAACACAGACTGTCCTTTTAATGTTCCTTCCAAAGCCTCGCCCCAAACAATACAGACTCTCCTTTCATTTTTCACTCCAAAGCTCCACCCCCAAACAACACAGACTGTCCTTTTACTGTTCCTTCCAAAACCTCACCCCAAACAATACAGACTCTCCTTTCATTGTTCCCTCCATAGCTATGCCTTCAGACAAATGCCGACCTTCCAAGGCCCCGCCCCAAACCTTTCAGACTCCCCGTGTTCCCTCTAAAGCCCTGCCACGGACATTTCTTTTCTTTTTTTTTTTTTACCTGTCGTGTCTGGCATCTTAGCAAGCAGACTTTGAAGCTGGGTGCCATGATGCACCAGACACCTTTGCTTTGCCAAGTGGGGCTTTAACAGTATAAGCCTCTTGTTATCTGTTTATTTTTTTATTCATTTGATTTATAATTAGGCCAGATCAGACAGTAGAGAAAAATAGAGAAAGAGAAACAAGTGAACATAAAGAGAAAAGAAAATGATCCAATGGAGAGAAAGAAAAAGGGAAGAGATAAAGAAGAGGACCAAGTGAAAACTGCCGCCACTGTGTCATCGCTCCGAATGCTGCATCTGAAAAACAAGAACCAGCCACACCAACACAGAACAAAATACAAAGCAACGGCAACTCTAACAATGCAAAAACAACATACCCACCAACCGCAACACTCTAAAAGCACAGAAATAACATACACACCTGCGGTCGATGCTGAAACAGCACACAGCAACCTGTGATTCTGGGTAATTTTGTATTTATGTATATGCCTATACCTGTGTGCTTGAGCGTATACGTGCGTATGCTTGAGCATATATGTGTGCGCCTGTGTGAGTGAATGTGTGTTTGTGTGTGTATGAGTATGTGTATGTGTGCCTCTGATTGTCCTGTGTATGCCTGTGTATACGTGGGTGTATGTGAGTGAGTGTATGTTTGTGTATGTGTTTGCACATGTGTGTATGTGTATATAAGTGTGTGCATATAAGTATGTGCATCTGCGTGTATAAATGTGTGCCTGTGCCTATATGTTTGCATATGTGTACACGTTAGTGTGTGTGTGTATGTGTGTGTGAATGGACGTGTGCATGTGCGTGTGTGTATACACGCGTGCGCCTATGTGTATGTATATATAAGTATGTGTGTGCCTGTGCCTATATGTATGTATATGTGTTCGTGTGAATGTGTATGTGTGTGTGTGAGTGAGAGGACGAGTGTGTTTGCATGTGTATCCGTGTGTGCATACGTGTGTGCATGTGCCTATGTGTATGTATATGTGTAAGTGTGAGTGCGCATGTAATGTCCGAGTTTGTCATGGAATGTTGTTTTGCAATGAGGGTGAGGGGCCACAACCCCGCCGACCCGGCGCCTAAGGGAGACTGAGCAGCCCTGGAGGCCGCTGGACCCCAAGGCCCCATCAGTGGCCAGGGGACCCCGGCCACATGCCCCAGGAGGGCCACACGCCAGCCACAAGTGGTGGAGGGGGAGCCCCGGAGGCCGCTGGACCCCATGGCCCACTCCAGCCGCATGCCCCAGGAGGGCCAGCCACAAGAGGCGGCGGGGGAGGCTCCAGACAGGGGCCCCCGTGACCATGGGCCAGGAGCCCAGGCGGCCCACGGCGCACCCGCCACTGCCAGGAGCCGGCCCCACAGACGCAGACAGAGCGCGGGACCTGAGCCCTGCACACCGAGAAGGCACCAGCCACCAGCCCAAGGAGCAGTGGACGCCCCCTAATCCCGACATTTGTAGCTGAGGTCACAGCCATTGTGATCTTACTCATTGCCCCAGATGACTAAATGCGATGTTTGTAATGTTAAAAGGTGAAACCCTCTGGGTGTCAGATGGGGAGTGTTGCCCTGAAAATCTCAAATAAATCTCAGATAACACCCATTCTATTCCCTGGTTACACCCACTCTTGGCTTCATGCCCATATGGATACTCAATTGAATGCACAAAGCTCCACCCCTGCTACAATGTCTCCTCCTTCCTAAAATATTTCCCTTATCAATACAAGGTGAGGTGTTACTATATCAGATATAACCTTCTCAGCACCTGCCATCTCCATATGGTGATGAATGTTTCCTGCTGTGTGTGCATCTGCAAATACTTGTGGACTAAACTGTCTATTGAACTTATATGGATTCTATCCCTTGAATAGCTTTACTGCTGACACCATGGTTGCACATTCTCTTGCCATAAAAATTCACCCTTCACTTCTGTAGCAACTGACTTTCCTATTTCTAAGTAACGCTCTGCTCAGCTCTTACCTGGGCCTCCTCCCTCGGCAGGATTTCAAAGGAACACAGTTGTCAGCACTTCTGAATGAGTTCTATCAGAAGAGAAAATTACACCTTATATCTAGTGTTTTAAGCATTAATATTTCCAGCAATAATAACAAAGATCTTTGCGAGAGTTGCACTCGAAAAGGAAGATCTGAGAGAAAAGTGTCTTTTTAAAAGCTAATAACTTGCAGTAAGATGCTCATGTGCAAAATAAGCAGAATGAGATGAGCATTTGAATCATAAATACATTTACAGTTATGCTGCATTACTTTCAGTAGTATTTAGGAGATGCTCTGATCCAGAGTAACAGAGGTGCCTTCTGTCCACATCATATGATGTGGACAGTCACTGTATTGTAGTAGCATTTTGACAAATAGCAGAACCAAATTTTTCAAAGTGCCAGAGAAACGTAGTAAATCTCTGAAATCAGGCTGACCAGCTCATCTAGTATACCACTGGAAGACCAGTCAAATCCAGCACCACTCCACAGGATAGTGCATTCTATAGAGGTATTTAGTGGCAGTACTATCATATCATCAGAAGGTGGGCTACATATTGCCCCTACAGGTATCTGTCCCACAGATGTAAGACTGCGCTGTTTCTAATAGTTTTCAGTGGGAAAATGTTTTGCTCACTGTTTCCCCCCTTTCTAGGGCAGTCAACCCCACTGCCGAACCACCTCAGCCCTCGTGCAGTAGAAAGGCCTGTAGTCACTGCGAGAGGATTTTACCTGGGTGAATTAAGGCTTATCAGTTAGGGGTGTAACGGTACAAAAAGGTCACGGTCCGGGTCACACTATAGTTCTGACATCACGGTTCGGTACGGTTACGATACAGCGAAGTTAAGTAACAAAAAATTCTAAAGCATGAGGCTTGGTTTGTTTTCGTTTATTTTAAATAAACAGCAGTGTATTAACCAGTAAACACACTCTTGCTTTTATTTTCATGAATGGATTACAAAAAACAACTGAAACATCTTTCTTAATTATTAATAGAAATTAGTGTTATTAATAGAAATTAGTAATTAATATTAGTCTTACCTAATAGAAAGTAAATGAGATGGCAGGTATGGCATTCTTTTGCCAGCTGGCAACTTTAGTTTCTTTTTTACAAAAATAAGGCACAAGAATATTTTCACATTTTCATCTACTATGTAGTGAAATCAGCAAACAAACTCACAGTGAAAACTTGCACTGACTAATTATCTAGAGGCTGTTTAAAAACTGCCGGAGCAGCACGTTGGTGCCGAGCAACGCCGGCACACCGTCTTTGTCTGATCTACGATTCGCTCTCCATTGCTGTCGTAATTCACTAGGAACCCAAAATAATCCCACACGGTCTTCCAGCTCATCTGTGCCGTTTTCAGTAGCGATGTTATGAGGCTTTCATGAGACGTAAATCAGCTTGAAGCTAAACTTTTTAAAGGTCTCTGTTTAATGTTTCCGTATGAAACGCACGCTTGTAAATTAAGTTCCGCATTACTTTAATCACGTCTTCTCCATCGTACAATGTATTCTCCATACGATATCATGTACCGAACCATGACCCATGTACTGTGACGGTTCGGAATGAATATATATACCATTATAGCCCTATTATCAGTAGATAAACTTCTGCTTCATGCAGCCTCTGAACACATTGTGTGACTCACACATCTCAGAGCTTTTCTGTGGTAATTTCCTGCCTCCAGCAGCAGTAAACTGACACCACATGCAGGGAGTTATCAGTTACTTCAAGATTTATTAGGCCTCGTTTACACTGCAGGTCTTGATGCTCAATTCTGATTTGTTGCCTATATCCGATTTTTTTGACCTTCTGTTTACACGTTTTTTAAAATTGGGACCCATATCCGATTCGCTTGTTTACACTTGCTAGCAAAGGGGGGCTGTTACACCACACAGTAGCTGGACGAACGTGAAATATGCTTAATGCTAGCTCTGCGATATGCAAAATTCGCCAAATAACACCATGATTTTGAGGCGTAGAAGAAGGAAGAGGGCGATTATTGCAGCCTGCGCATATGCTTCAGTTATAATGGCCTCGACCATTCAGAGGAACGTCTAGGTGCGTGAGAGATCTCAGGACTGGTGGGAGAACATTGTGGCGGGCTTTGGCGTGGAACAGTGGGTCCGAAATTTTAGAACGAGCAAGCCAGCTTTCGATTTGCTGTGTCAATGTTTGTCCGCATTCCTCTCTTACAACGACACAACATTTCGGCGGCCATCCCTTTGCAGAGGCGCCTCGGGGTCGCTCTCTGGGGGTGCGGGCTATCGCACACTGGCGCATCTGTTTGGGATCAGCAGCGCATCAGTGTGCCTGATAGTCAGCGACTTCCTCCATGTTTCTTGTGTTTGTTGTTGTTTGACATTTGCACGCTTCCACACGTACTTCCCACGCGGCGTCATTAAACTGCGATGAAGTACTAAATTGTCACAGTTAATGAAGTACAGAACGCAATGCCTAGGAAAATCCGATCTGCCTGTTTACATGACAGTCGCATTGGCATATATCTGATTTATATCCGATTTATTTCCACATATGAACGAGGCCTGAAACATGCGTGCGTTTTTTTCCTGTTTACACACTCATGGAACAGATCCGATCTGTGTCACATATGAGCAAAAAATCGGAATTTGGTCACATCTAACTGACAGTGTAAACGAGGCCTTAGACTTTATCAGAGCAGGATGGAGATGAGGGAGGATATATATGCAAGTTCAGAAATAACTGCAGACAACAGGTGAATGAAAAGATTTACACGAATGTGGACAACAAAAAGTCCAGCTGCAATACAAGAATTTCTGGTACAGTAACTTCAGAGAATAGAAACATTAATCATACTGAGCAAGAGGACAAAATTGCTCTCTCTCAAACAGCAGATCCTCAGTACAGAGGTAAGAGTAAGTCTTTACTGGGGTATTTTAACTTATTTATGTAATAAAATGCTAAATAGTGCTAGACCTACGCTAATTTACTCACTGGGTGTGAACACCTTAATTGACATGTACTATGTAGACAAAAGTATTATAATAATGCTCAAGGTTTTAGAATGGGACCGTCTTAGATCCCATTCAAAAACCTTGAGCATTAATATGGATTAAAATAGATTATGATCATTCATTGACAAAAGCACTTTTTAGATTATCACTAAACAAAATACAAAGCTGTCAGCCTGGTTGAATCACTATGTGATTCTGTTAACACAAAGTCTAAATAATGACTTATATGGAAAATGTGTAAGACTATAGCTTGACTATAAAGAGTTGTTCATATGCAAATCTGTTCCAAGTGGAACACATAGAAATGACTGAAATATAAACACTTTCTAAGTTTCCTAGAAAGGTATTTTTGCCTTGTCTCTGTGATAGTCAGAGTAGCACATTAAATTTGGGATGAGATCATGCTCTCTTAGATCATGCAGCCCATCAATAGCAATGGATCTCTGAAAATAATTTACTGAGTCGTTCACTGAAATATACATTTCTTTTTCTTCAGTAACGAGGATCCGACACTACAGACTGGCTGTGGTGTGTCTGGGGCTGCTGTGTGTTCTCCTGCTGGCTGCCATCACTGTGCTGTTGCTCCAGTTTACCAACTTGACTACAGAAAGAGACCAGTTGCACACCAGTTACACTAACCTGACCTTGTGTTTTCGAGTTTGCTATTTCTTAGAAAGTGATTCAGTGTTTATTTCTAGTTAAATTCCCTTACACTTCTGGTTATGTCGTATATATCAGCATCATCTCATAACCCACAACAGAACGTGTGCTCTGAAAATGCGAAATGTCATTTTCAAAAAAATATAAGAACAAAAAAATGAACACATAAATAAATATTTTGTATAACATTTAATAAACAAACAAGTCTGAAATACGTTGTTGGAACTAATGTTTGTTACATGCAATAAAGAGAAAAGCCATGCCTTGTTCCTTATTTCTCTTATGTCTTATTTCTAGCACTTCTGAATACTTCTGAAGTTGTACCTGCGTGAGTGAGTCAGGTGTGCGAAGAGAATGATGACTGGTCAACCAAGACAGCAACAAGAAGTGAAAGGGAAGTTCTCAAAGGAGATGACAAGATCACAGCAAAAAAATAAAAAATATTCTGTAACACAGTGTGTGTGTGTGTGTGTGTATGTGTGTGTGTGCGTGTGTGTTGTGCATAGTGAAGGCAATATATTAACCATTTCTCAGTATTATTACCATATTACTGCATTACCATTTTATCATTTGGGAAACGTGAGATGTCCATAAAGGGACAGTTTAAGGATGTTTTCAAACCTGAAAGTCCAAGGTCTGAACTAAGGTTCATGTTTTTGTTACATTGTATAGATTTGGTCCAGTTAGTGCTCAAGTTATAAGTTCATCATATAACTCATCATTTTTATGCTTTTTTTCCAAGTTGACTTGATTTCTTCACTGGACCAAATGAATGTGTGGCACCATGGATAATTTTT
>JBBPCX010080521.1:0-21640 GCA_037974365.1 Hydrocynus forskahlii
CATACATAAACATACATAATCCCCAATAGCCTGGATCAGGTCAGGCCCCTGGTGTTAACATATCAGCAGGTTAACTTTGACCACTTGTTAAATTATCATTATAAATATTGTTATATAAAATGGCCTAAATGTGTTAAAACTGAAAGGTTGCAAACACAAATGTGTTAAAACTGAAAGGTTGCGTCCTGACAGCTGTTTCTTCCTGGTAGACTTGAAACTGTCCCTTCACGTGGTCCCCCACCTTGGACACAGGGTCAGGGTTGTTGATGGACACACACACACACACACACACACTTAGAAAAAGTTGTTTATAGCCAGGAATTTGGCATCATTGTTACATATGCATTTCTTTCACGCTCGAGAACTGTGAGGCATGTTGGGGGATATTTTAGAACCTTAGCGTCATGTTGGGAAAAGTTAGAGGCTCTTACACCCCCACCCCCATCCCCCCCAGATCTGAAGTCTAACAGTGTATATTACACTCTGGTTGGATTCAGACACTGAACATGAGGAGGAATTCAAGTGAAGCTGAGAGGCTCTTTACATCAGACTACATCTCCATAATAAATGCCAAAAGAAGACATTCCCGACTTATTCCTGAGAACTGAGCTAATGTGTGTGTGTGTGCGACCTTTGTTCATCCCATCATTGTGGTGACTGTGATTCAAGGCCACAGGAATGTTACTGTACGAGCAGGACCTTTCTTCAGTCCAATCTCTCTCTCTCTCTCTCTCTCCCCATTTTGTGCTGTCCATTACAACAAGACTAAAACATGGAGAGGCCAGTCTCATAGCAAACCAATGTTTAATACACAGAACATAACTGTTTCCAGCAGCACTGCAGGTCTTTAGCGTAAGCAGTCCACTTCCTGTGCATTTGAACAAATTTTTTATTTATTCAAACATCCACTCAAACTAATGTTGACAACACACCAAGAACACTTTTCATTTTACCATTTTAAACCATTTACTTTTAACGAGTATACAGTATACTTTAGCATGCCTAAATACTGTCAGACTTTCATTCAAGTCAAATATGTTGCCATATTAGTGGTGTAGCCAGTATTATTTGGGATGTGGGGGCATTTACAGACTGAAGACACCAGCTAGCAAGCAGACTTTGGTATAGTGAGTATTCCCACCAACATAGCATGCTTTACTGCAGCAAAAACATAAACAAAATTTCCCACCTTTGACAACACCACGAAGAACATACTATGGTTTCGAACGTTTAGCACATACTGATAGCTTTGGGAAATTTGAAATGGTCTTTGCCAGTTGGGGGTTGGGAAACGGCCTTTACCTGTTATTATAAATTTAAATATAGTCTAGACAATATACATATTTAGGTTCCTTAATCTGAACTGAGTCATCACATTGTCCTTCGTCTTGTAGACTGTGTCAATTTTATGTCTTAAAAGGTTTCACTTCCATGATTTCATGCTAAATGAATGAATGAACAAATAAACAATAAAAATAAAAAGTTGTTTACCCACTCACTGACTTAGGCTGCACTTACATGACCAAAAGTATCCCACAACACTTTTATTTAAGATCAAGTCCTTGGAGTATCAAATCTGATCCTTCAAAGGTTTTATAAATGAGGCGCTGGACCCCAGACTGCCAGTATTCCCAGTGATAATGCTGTTTTTCCATTGCCATGATAGATCCTTAAAGCAATCCAGTACAACTTACAGGTCCTTTAAACAGCAATCAACACTAACTGTGTACAGACGGCTCTGCCCAGTTTTTAAATGTGGGCTGGAGAGCGGAAAATGCTCGTGTAATGCCAGAATACAGGAAATGAAAGGTATTCAAAGAAAGGAAAAAATGTATTATCCATACAGAGGATCTCCAGCTTCCTTCCTGGTAAGATATCTAGCGAAAATCACAGCTGCGAGGGAATATTCAGGGAGCACTGAATGAAACCTCTGAGAACGGAGGTCTTTCAGGCCAGCTGGTGAGATATCAATGAATGTGTGTGTGCTGCAGTGCATGAATCCAAGTGTTCTAGAATTAGCCTTGACTTTCATTGTAGCATTGATTTCACCCTTCTCAGGACAACCATGGAAATCTGCTTTCTCAGTCTCACAAACAGTGGCATGACTGGAATCTTTTGGTGTCCAATAAAAAAAACTTATCTTCAGTGCATACAAAAACCGAACACGAAACAGCGTGGATATTTTTGGGAACAAATTGAGGTCTTTGCTCTTGGACGGGCCAAGCATCATTGGACCCCACTGACTTATAATGTTAATGGCTTAGGTGTCACATAGGGCCGTTACAGAGGGCTATTTTTTCCTCCCAGATTTTTTCTCCAGCATGGTCAAACCCAGTTCCACTTTCTAGCTAGGACTCCCCCAAACACACGATACCCCCAACACTGGGAGGGCGAAGGCTAGCATGTGAAGCTCCATTGCACCTAGTGGAACTTCTGCTAATGAAGCATCATTGTTTTGCTCAACACATTTGGAGGAGGACACTAACCACCACATCTGACAGGTCAGATAACAAACACGCTGGCTAGATGGTGGGAGAGGGCGGGCCTTCCTCCCTGCTCAGAAAGAGCCAATTGCCAACATTCTCGTAGACATTTGAGACTTTTAAATGACATTCTTTATGCCTTCTTTGAAGCTTGTAATAGTACAGCTTTTGCTATTTTGGATTTCTTGACCTGACTTAGTATTACACTTACGTTCAGGTGGTGGGGTATCTGGGCCTAACTCTTTTTAGCTTCATCTTGTCCACTCAAGGGAATCTCCAACACCATCTTAAGGGCCATTCCATTTTTTTTTAGCTGTTAGGTCCCCAGAGGGGTGAGGGTGTTGACTTGAACTGGCCCAGAAATCACTGGAACTTGACACAGTTATCTTTCAGGCCTGAAAAAAATGGACTGTTGCAAAGCTGCAGTATCTATTTAAGTTAGAAACCAATCGTGTTATGGTGTAATTGCTCATCACAATTACCATTCATCAAAACACTGTGAAAATAGACTGCAACTGATGTCTACTAGCTAAAAATGTACAACAAATTCATATCCTTTCACAAAAATGAGCTCGTACGTTTGGTTAAAAAGTTGACCTATGATGTATTTGGAAGGCCCTGAGGGTTCCCCTCTGTCTATTCCCTCAGTGTCTATATGCTCTAAGCCAGGGGTGTGGAACTCCAGTCCTGGAGGGCCGCGGTCCAGCAGGTGTTGGTGATTTCCCTGCTCAGAAACACCTGGTTCACTTCACCAGTTAATTGTCTGGTTTAGTGAATGTGTTTGAGGAGGAGAACCATCACACTGTGCTGGACGCCGGCTCTCCAGGACCGGACTTTGACACCCCTGTACTAAGCCCACCCAGAACCCTGTGTTTCTCTTGTCCTCTGAGGTCAAGGTTGAACACAGGACATTGCGCTCTTTCCCATCATTTTTCCATACTCGGTCATCAACCCTGCGTTACTCTTCTTTTTTCTGACTCTGTTTATTCTGCTTCCAGTTTCTTAGCTTTTTCCATTGCAATCTTCTTCCCATTGCCTGGTGCACTGCTTGTCATTACCCCACCTCTTTCTCTTCTGCCTCCCCTCTTTTTTCTTCCCTCCACCACCCCTCCCTTTCTTCTACTTATCGCTCTTATTTTTCCACTACTCCCTTTCTCCTCATGCTCAATAATTAGACAACATCTTTCATGTTTTTCCCCCTACAGACACGGATCATCACAGCTATCGCTCTCTCAACAGCACTTTTGCGTCAAACAGCCAGGAGGCCAAACAATTATTTTAAGCCAGATGACTTTTTGCTGTCCTGTGCACATGGGCCTCAAGTAGAAGAGACACGGCTGTCATCATTTTCGAGTGGCTTAAATGTCTGCATGATATATATATATATTTTTTTTTTACGAAAGACGTCATCATGTTCTAGTAATCATTTTTGTTCATTAATAGTCTGTAATCTAATAGTATTATCCACATTTTTTTTTTAGCATTTTCAGTGTTTGTAATGGTCTGCAATCTATTCTTGCCAAGACTTTTCAGACATAATTGCTGAATTTAGGACTTTTATGAGCCAACACTGCTAATGAAATGTCTACATGATTAACTGCTTTAATCTGACACAGAAAAAAGTAACAGTACAAATCCTTCTTTCGTGAAACTTCTTTATTGTTTTATTTAATTTAGCACAATTAGCTATCGGTTAAAGCTACCAATCAGGCTAACTTTTTTAGTTATTCCTGTCGCCAATAATAAAGCTTCATAATCTAGACACTGTATGCAAAGGGACATGTGACTTCGGTCAGGCGAACCGCAGTTGCAGTTTGGGTTCTACAATTTGTATTTTTGATTTTAATATTTGTTCTTTTTGCCTCCAATTTACTAACCAGTTCACACACGTTAGACAAGTATCCTCCATCCAACAACACTACCAAATTGGGAGGGTGAAGGCTAGCATGAGCTGCGTCTTAGGCGTTTGAAACGACACTATTAAATGCAACCTAATGCAACTACAGCTCAAGTCGCTTGGAGGAGAATGTTGTCCTTGTCAGCTAAGAGGCCCTGCTTCGCCAGTGCATGGAGACTGAACTCCCAGTCTCCCAACAACAGGGTCAATTCCGGATTCCAGATTTCATGTTCGTAAGCCTACAGCCATGGAAAAAAAATAAGAGACCACTTTTCCATTTTTCTGTTCACAGTTTTTGTGGCAGTGTGTGTATGTAAAATGCACATTTGCTATATAGTAATCCTCTTAATGAAGTGTGTGTATATAGATATATTGTACACACACACACACACACACACACACATATATATATATATATATATATGTTTGTACAGTTTGCAGCAGCATGTGTGAAATGCACAGGTTGCTATGCTTTTCTGAACTATTGCAGTGTGAGCTGTGTAAAAACGCCTCCATATGTGTTGTGAGTGCAGTAGTGTGTGTAGAGCAGCTTTTCTATGGTCTGTATTCCAGCAGCTTCACTCTTGATTCAGTTTCTGATGGATGAAAGAGATTCACACATGCACACACTCCGCACTTAAAGTTACTATTTTAATTGTTGCAAAAAGTGTTAGGGTTAGGTGTATGTATAATACAATTTATATGTATTATTTTTTACATTTTCTCCAAACATTTTTTGTTTGGAATTTTGAATCAAGTGTGGTCAATAGTGTACAAAACAATTGTGACATGCACATTTTACACAGACACACTCCCACACAGTACAAAAGCAATAACCAGAAAAAAACAATAATGCGGTGTCTCTTTTTTTTTTTCCATGGCTGTATTTGGCTAGTGTTTATCCTCCACATAGAAGTGTCTTTATTGTGGATGGCCTCACAATAAAGACACTTCCATGTATAGGCATTTCACACCAGACCACTCTGACAAACTGTTTCTCAGCATTTGAATTTTTGTGGAAATTTTGAAAAAGGCACACACACCACGTTGTGAGACACTGGACAGTATGGTACTACAGAGAACTTCAGCTCATCGTCCAGCACCCTCCTGAGACCACTTGACTCAACTTGGAGGTGATTTAAACAACCATTTGTTGCAGAGCCATCCGTTGGATACGGCCTCAGATTACAGAATTTGGCTGCTTGTTTGTTTTTTTATCAGCATGTTTGTCCACGGGATGAGTTTTCGTTCCCTCGGCCTTTTGGAGTCGTCCTCTGTAAACGAGCATTCGCATGTGTTGACACTGACTGGTTGGGTAATCCATACAAAAAGAACACACCTGCTGTTCCAGTTGTTTGTTTGAATGATCGTTTGTGTTAATGCACTTCGAATTTTCTGTAAACTTGGAAACAGTGTCAAGCGGTTTCACTGAAGCGTAGTTCACTGGTGGATATTCTCCTGAAGAACCAGTCTATCTTCCAGATTTTGATAAATGGCCCTTCTGGAACACATGCTAAGGAGGTGTAGGGTGTAGAGCAGACCCCTACAAGTTTCGATGGAGAAGAGAAGGAGCAGGGGCACCTTTGATCTCTGCATTTTCTCACAGGAAATAAAAGATCTGTGCATCTTCTGTTTGTTTGCTTGTTCTGGCCTTTGCTCATGCCTGGATTTGTCTTTTATCTTCTGTTCTAAATGACTCCACGAAGATTCACAATCTTGCGTGTTCACGGCGTCTTTTCGAATCGCCCTCTGGGTTTCAGAGCAGTGATTCCATATAGAAACATATGGCTCCTTCACAGTACAGCATGTTCTTCATGCTGGGGACAGATGATGCATCGGACTACTGTTTATGCTCTGGTGTTGACTAATGAAGGTGAAACTTGGTAGAACAGATGTTTCCCAAGCATTTTCTTTATAAATTAGATTCATTTTCCTTTTGTCTTCTGGCTTCCGTTAGGAGATTAAGCTGATTTGTGGTCATGAATGGTGCACTCGCCTAAAGAACTTCTCAGACTTTCAGCGGTTCCAAACTGAATCTTGGCAAGGAGAGATGCATTTTGTGCACTGTTTTTACACCCTTTGAGACTCTTTTTCGCTCCAGGCACCTTTTACCTCATTTTCCCAAGCATATGCCAAATTGCACACTCAAAGATGATATTTAGCTTTTGTTTAAGTCAGTCTGAATCAGAAATCTGTACACATTTCTTTCACTGACGTGACATATTTTGGACAGGATGTGATTATATTAAT
This sequence comes from Hydrocynus forskahlii, assembly GCA_037974365.1. Taxonomy (NCBI): domain Eukaryota; kingdom Metazoa; phylum Chordata; class Actinopteri; order Characiformes; family Alestidae; genus Hydrocynus; species Hydrocynus forskahlii. The sequence goes on from JBBPCX010080521.1 coordinate 6,631, forward strand.
CAGAATTCAATTCGATCATAAAAAGTGGGCCTTTTGAAAGGAAAACATGGTTCCCCGCTGGTGGAATGAGCTGCCAAAGGCAACCAGAGCAGCAGAATCCCTCTCCCTATCTTCAAAAACCTCCTGAAGACTCATCTATTCAGGGAGCACCTCCTCTCTATCTTCTTGCACTCGTCCCTACTTAAAGATTTTAGCTCTTAGAACTCTCCTCTGGTTCTTGAAACTTAATTGTTTCCTCAAATTGCAAGTCACTTTTTTTTTTTTTTAAATAAAAGCGTGTGCCTGATGAATGTAAATGTAATGTAATGAAAACAAGGTCCGACTTTTTCGTTCCCTCGGCCTTTTGGAGTCGTCCTCTGTAAACGAGCATTCGCATGTGTTGACACTGACTGGTCTAACAGATGTCACAGAGGTCTGTTTATTCAAAAATTTAAAAAAACAAACAAAACAAAAAAAACACAACCAACTAATTAATAGCCCTATTAATCTCATTCAACGGCTCACCGTTGACCTTCTTGTGTTATATCTGCTTATGAATGATTAATGGTTATTAATCAAGTCATAAAATACATTTGAAACCTTCATTTGACCTCTTACTTAAGGGTAGTCTCATTGTGTAGTGGCACCATGTGCTCCTCATCTCTCACCAGGTTCACAACTTTCACTCAAGATAGAAACTTTCAACAACCTTCTCTCAAGATAGAAAACGCAGCTTACGGTAGAAAAAGTTTGCCTGTAAACTTTAAATACCAGCAACATTTATAGCTCACAAAACCACATCCACAAGTCTGATACACTTTGATGAAGAGCTGGATGTGGTTCCAGCGAACTGAACCAGCAAAACATCCCAAGAGCCCTTCATGTGTCAAACGAAAGCATCAGTGCTGAATATCTGTGCAGTGAATTCATTTTAATGGACTTGAGCAACAAAGGGAAAAATGTGCAAACATGATTTATCACTTTAAAAGTCCTATCCTATTAGTCATCATCAGATAACACACTGCCAGGCAAAGAGCACGGCACTAAAATATCTCTGGAGAAGAGATTCAGCTGTGTGACTCTTAGGGGCTTCATCTCATTGCCCAGTCAAAGCAATCCGGTGACTGGCATTTTGCATCTCACAGAGGTCATAAATTATTACACAGCCACATAACTGCTATATAACTATATATCTGTATATACATCTATGACTCACAGGGAATGGTTTGTGCTGTTCTCAGCCAATAAAGCAAGCAAATGTTTAGACACCCGCAGTCTTCCCCAAACCAGCCCTTGCTTAGTGAGGTCCCAAAACTGAAATGGGAGTATCACCACCTAGTGGCCAAACGGTTGTTTTGGCAAGAACACAGATTGAACTCGAAACAAACGGAAACAGAACCAAAATTCATCACATTCAAGAACTTGATTCTGAATGACCACTTTTCGCTGTACCACATACAGCCATGGAAAAAATCAAGAGATCGCATCATTTTTTTCCCCAAACACAAAGATGTTTGGAGAAAATTGAATAATAACACATATAAATAATTTATTTTACCTCGGAAATGTTAAACTATACAACGCTCTTACATTATTTTACAATTGCAATAATTAAAACAGTGATGTTAAGAGTTAAGTAGTGTGTGCATGTGTGACTGTTTCATCCATCAGAAACTGAATCAGGAGTGAAGCTGCTCTACACACACGACTGCACTCACAACACATATGGAGGCGTTTCTTCGTTTTTACACAGCTCACACTGCAATAGTGCATAAAAGAATAGCAACCTGTGCATTTTACACACACACACACACACACACACACACAGCTGCAAATTGTGCAAACAGTGAACAGAAAAAAGGGAATAGTGGTCTCTTTCTTTTTTCCTTGGTTGTAGTTGTAGAATTGCAGGATTTCTCAGTTTAGCCCAAAGTCAGAGAAACCCTGCTTTGTAAAACACCCACCAGGGTTTCATAGTTAGCCAGATTACATAGGCTGAAGTCAAGCGGTGCCCACCAGGAGACTGGGCAGCTGATGGGAGAAAAAAAAGGATCCTCTTTTAAAATAACGTGCTGTCAAAAACTGTCTGGAGATCAAATTTTGGTTTAGAGCTGGGAGGCAGAGATTGGAGGCCGAGATTCCTAGAACACTAGAAATCAATGGTTTCCCAAATCTCTTACATTTATCCCTTAAAAATCTCATCCCGCTCAAACAGCATCCAGCTCTGTACATCTGTCGGATCTGTACATGTGGTTTAGTTCATGGTACTTATTGTGAGACATAATTATGAACAAAAACTCTCCACAAAGCTGAAAGCTTTAGGGCCTTTTTAGACACCAAGGAACCTTAAGAAATGCACTTTGTGGTCAAAGTTTTTTACATTTTTAAATAGCCTCTGACATAAAATTCCCATCTGGACTGAATCAAGACAGTTTGAATGAGAGCTTATCAACAGCTATTGAGTAATTTTCTCAAACTGTGTTTACTTGACTGGAGCCATAGGTCATTCAAAAGCGATTAAAACACGTGTATCTAGAACAGCGTGAACACTGTTTATGTGGTTCACACCACACCTCCAACATATGGTTGCAGTATGAGAAGAGACTGCATGACTATAGGAGGGTGGAAGATGAACTTAGAATGGGCAGCTTCTACTTTTAAGAGGCATGAAAAGTTCTGAAAATGAAAAGTCCTGCATGACAAGGCCAAGAATTGTAGAATAAAAGGTTTTATTCAAGCTCCGCCCCTTTCTCCTTTCATATTAAGATTGTTTTAACACAAACAGAAACTGGTATACACAAACTGCTATACAGACATTAACCAAAAACAATTAAACTCAAGTGGGCTGCTGATTCACATAAAAAGGAAACAATAATAACAGTAATAATTATAATAATAATAATAATAATAATACATGCTTACATTTACATCATTTCAAAGAAAATAGTGTTACTTTCTCATTAAGCTTGATTGACGGCAGACAGCAGCCTCCTAGACTGTGGACATATAATTGGACATTTTAGACCAATCAAACAGAGGCTTAACTCAGTAAACAAACAAACAAACAAAACAAAAACAAGACGAAGCAAGACAGTACATAATCTAAAGCTGGTTTCAGATATGCATCGGTAACTATCCAGAAAAAAACGTCTGGAACGCAGTTTAACTGTCCATGAATGTGTGTGTGTGTGTGTGAGACTCTGTCCTTTTGTCATCCTGAGGTCATGCCTACTTCTGCCTCCTACATCTGGGGTAAATTTATAACAAACACTCTTATAAGTCATGAGTACTCATGCCTTATAAGAGTGTGTGTTATAAATGTATGTTCCATTCCATCAGTAAAGGGTCAAAGGCATCATTTGGACCACGTTGTTCACTAAACATCTATATTTTGTCACATTTTATCTACATTTCGTCACATCGAAGCTTTGAAAAGGCTGTTACACACTGAAGGCAACAAGACAAATCGGACATGGACTTTTTTGCATCAAAGCTACATCCCAAACATTTTCACAATATTGTCTTCCAACGGGAAAAAAAAGATGCTCACAAAACGAGCAAGCCGTGACACTGCGTGGGCTACTTTCCAGTTTGGAAAAGTAAAAGAATACAGAGTTCATCACTGCATTTAAGAGCTGAAAAGTGGCTTTGTTGTGACAAACTGATCTTTCTCATGCCAGTAAACATGAATAATCGGACGAATAAATCTTGCTCGGTGTGTAAAGGCCTCGACTGTCGGATCCTTTTCAGATCATCTGATGAATGCACCAGTAGAAACAGTCCCAAATGGCCTGGGGTAAAATCTTTTTACATTTAATTTTCATTAACTTACATTGTCAAGAATATTTCTACCTTCTCCTATAAAGTTTATATCTTGGACATCTGAGATTTTCCCATGACCATGACGATTTTACTATCCATGATGGGTTTCTTTTTTTTGAAAGAAAACACTGCAGTCGAAGCCAAAGTCATTTCTGGAACTGTTTGGACGTCTTAGCTAACTCAAACACAAACACTAACTAGGACCTTTTTTTTTTTTAAAGTGCATTTCAAAATACCTTGTCAATTTACACACCTTTCACATAACACAGGCTTTTACCCCCTAAGAGTGGAATTACAGGCTCTTACAAACCACAAAGTTGCGAACAAAGCATAATGAACATGGGCTAGTTCTGCTAAGCATCAAACAGAGAAAAATATACTGTTAACAGTAACTAATATACTGTTAACAGAGCTGGGGTAATAAAGTAATACATTACTTTCTCCTCTAATGAGAATCTGACTTAAGAACTGCATTACTTGTATTAGTCATATGTCTCAAAAAGAACGACATTGTTATGTTATTATCTTGCCGTTGTCCATCCGGTCAAATTCACAATTTCCACTGTGAATTTGACCAAAAAACTGAAGATGCTGAAGCACAATCATTCGAAATTCATTCGAAATTCTCTGCAAAAGATCTGCAATCTTTTCATTTATAAAGATTTCCTTTTGAGGCGTTTGATTTTCTTTGTACTTTCTAGCAGGTAGGATTGTGGAAGAGGTTTAGAGAGAAGCAATGAATGGTAAGATTACTGATTACCTGCTTGAAAAAGTAAAGTAATGCCAATAAAGTATCCTAGTAAAGTATTTACCCCAATGCTGTTATTCATTATTGCAATACTGATCTTAACGATATTTAACGCTGCAATATACAAAGAAGCCCTCCAGCTACAAGGTTTTTCCACCGAGTTGTGAGCATCCGAGTGTTTCCGGGTGGTGATTTATTCAATGAAAACTTTGATGTAATCCAACTGAAGTCAATTGTTTTGTAAACACTTCAATCTGTAATCATGTATCTCTACATTTTTTTTTTTTTTATTGTAATTGTGGTCAGTTCCACCCACAAATTGGATGTCACATGATGTTCTAGGTGAGATCTGATTCACATAGTCTTTTTGAACTGCCACCAACTAAACAGAGTTGGAGGAGACCACTGATATTCTGATATCAGCTGACAAACATTCACGCTCTTTAGCATTGCAATAAAGTGATGTGGGAGAGGGAGGGCCGTCTGATTTACCCAGAGAGAGTGAGGACATGCTCTCCTGCGCCCTGTTCATGCCTGGCATTAACATGCATCGTGATCTGAACGTAAGTGGACAACTCCAAGTACATCAGATCAAACCTAGCTTTGGAATGTGTCTCCACACGCGTGGACCACTCATGATCGGATGTCTATACGTAAATAAACGAACGTCATTTTTATTTGCAAAGACCAAATGTGGTGTTATTACTGGGCGGGAGGCAGCAACGCGCTTGGTCTGCCATAAATAAAAAAATTGAAGAAAACAGAAAGAAAACAAATTCTATTTGCACATAAATGAATACCCATTTCTGCTAACACGGAAGACACTGGTTGAGTAGGCGGTCCTTCATACCCACGTACACACTGATTAAATAATGTGGCCCAGACCGCCTCCGAATGTGCTCTAAACAGTCGAATCTCAGAGTCTTGGGTGCGTTCACACCTGTACCAGAGCTGTCACTCGTGACCGGATCACCCAAGACACGTTAATGTCAGGTGTAAACGATGCCTTGAACTCCAAGCCATATGTGATTTTAATATACTGCAAGTTGCAATTTGTCCCAATACTAGTATTCTGGCCATATCATGCAGCCCTATTGTCAAACACAATTTCAGCATCACACTCAACACTAAAAAAAAATAATAATAATAACAAACAGAAAAAGACCTCCAATCCTTGTGGTCCACCAAATATTTAAAGCCTGTTCGTTCTATAGGCAACATTTTGCATTGTTTAGGACAAACGCCTTACAAAAAACAGTCATGTTATTGTGCCGTGGCTGCAGTAGTCATGGTGGTTTTGTTTGAAAATCAGTGTTGATGCCACTAGCGACTCCTGATGGGATTAGAGATTCCTGCCAGGCGTCTCACAAGCTTGTGCATCCATTTTTGGCCACGAATGCAAAACTGGAAGGACCACTGGTGTCCATTTATTTTGGCAGCTAGAAGCACACATCAGCTAAACCGAGAGACTAATGGACCACACAAACGTCGTCAATTTTCGTAACAAAAACAAACCCTTGGCATGTTTGTGCATTAAGACTAGTCCACAATCACAGATCTGTTTACAGCGAAAATGTAATACATTCCTTTTGCTTGTGAATGTTTAGGCCTTTCGAGTGGCTCATTTTCTCAAATGAGGCCCCACTGTGGGCCCAAATATTGAGGGTTAGGAGTTTGTTTCCCAAAACACAAGAGTAAACAAATTATTTTGAACTTTTAATGGGGTTATTTATGTCTTGGACTGTGGGCTCTGGAATCTTTGGGGGCCTCCACATTTTGGAAAAATATATCAGTCACTAGCATTCTGAAATTTCTCTGCTTGTGGTGCTAAAGCAATACTCCAGAACTTTTTTAACTACATCTGTAGTGTCTAATCACTTACACCGATTCTACTTGTACTCAGAGCAAATAACTAATATTAAGCCAATCACAAGATACATGTAGGAACATGTAATAGAAGCCCATGGACAGATGCATCAGAAAATGTGCACAAAATCATACGAGATGCGTCAAATCACGAATGGACTCAGCCCAGCTTTTCTTAAGAGTAACCATTGAATTTCTTAATTTCAAAGCGAATATTACCCTTTGTGCCTGCTAAGACCTGATACATGTTTTAAATCATTACTAAGCATTTCAATGACAGCAGATTTATAGGGACATATATATATATGTTCTGTAGTACACACAAGCATTGTACACCTTTGGCGATCAATGCACACCATAATAAAAACTCACTACAGGCTTCTCTTTGCAAGACATTATCAGATCTTTTGGGCTAGTAAACATTTTTGAGACTCAAAGACTGTAAGTAGTGTGTGTGTAAAGACTGCAAAGCACTTCTATTAGAGCCTGACTAACAGATTGTGCAGCTGATATTAAAGGGACACTCTGGCCTAAATGAAGAAAGTAACCATCACTACATCTGTAAGCCTGCCTGCTCAGATCCAACTATGGTGCTGCAAGAGCCTCTAGAGTGAGATTTTCTGGTGTAAAGACTAAAAAAACCCTATTCTGATCATGTATCTGGAAGGGTGGAGGTTTGGTGGTGGACTGTTCTGAAGTGCTTTTTTCCATGAGCTGGTGAGTAAAACATCTTCACAATGCAACGAACACAACAGAACGACAGAAGGATGTCAAGCTAAAAGCTGAAATTAGGAAGCTAGCTGGCTATCCAGATGCCTCACCTTTTTTACGGCTGAAAAGTTACAAAAATGTTTCTGCTGACTATTTTGTGCTTTGTGATTTTGAGTTACTACTAGTTTGGTTGTTTTTAAAGCCTTTCGCTCAGTAGCTATGCTAGCAGTCAGGACTGGGTGATACTAAAGGGATTCCTAAATGCTGTATGATTTTTTTGAATGATGAATGCTAGGTATTGTAGTGAAAGAACAATAATAAATGAAAATGATATAAAACCATGAATTCTGCAAAACTAACGAAGGGATATAATGCAACATAACATATATTAAAGTATTAGGTCAGAATGTCCCTTTTTTGGTTTTGTTTTTGAACCAAACATGTGGTTGGCCTCTAGGGGGCGCTAATAACGTGAACTGCAAATACAGGCATTGCCTGACCACTGCATGAAGATTTTGTCTGTCAGTAAAACATTTCTTAGCTATCTATTGGAGTAGTGTTAGACCATATAAATTATATAGGTTAATAACTTCCAGTAACCACTAATACCTCCTAAAACCCAGTCACAATATTTTCAGGCCCTGGAAATTGAATCAAAGAAGGTAAACTACAAGGATCGGCTCACGACAGACGAACCCCGTTTACACCTGGTCATTTCATGCAGTCTGAGTATCAGGAAGTTCAAGATTATTCACAATTTAATGCAATTTAACCAATTATCAAGCAAATCTAACCAGATTCCATGAAAGTGTAATCGCTGCTCTTTCCTGACTTCACAAGTTTATGGACCATGTTTTAATACATATGGTCCAACAACTAACAACAAATGGTGTAAGAAAATAAACATTACACAAAACTGTCATTTTTGAGTCAGGAACCATGTTTCTAATTGAAAAGGAAAGGCAAGGAACAACACAGGGAATTAGTTATGAGCTTAACTGCATACTGAACATCATACAGCGAGGGAGAAGCATACGATGACTAAAGGGTAAACGTGTGGTTCAGATCTTATCAGGTTGTAAGCAGAAACTAAACGTCCAGATGTCAACGGAGGTCACTCACTCACACTTGAAAGAGTTCCGTTAGAAACATTCAGTCTTACATTTTATTTTCCACTACTTCTCTCTCTGTGTCTCTCTCTACCTCTCTCTCTGTCCCCCCCTCCCTTCGGCCCTGACCAAGACAAATAAGTAGGACGTCTATAACAAGAAAGGGTCGAGAAGTCATGAAACACTCTGCGCATTTTAAATGCTACTAAAAAGCTCAAGCTCTTCTGCTGTGATTAAAAGTTTTGGTTTTAAAGGATCAAGTAAGGCGGAGCTGACTGTTCACATACATTCTAGCACATCTGATAGTTTCTCTGCATGATTAAGACCAAGACAACAATTCTCTAGACATTCAGACACCCAAAAAGCATGTGCAGGAGTAGGACTGATGAATGTTAAAGGAAATGAGTGAATTACACCGTTTATCTTGAGTAATGCATATGACTGTCGTTCAAAACCAGATATGGGGACACGTGGTACAATCTGTCGGGAAAAAGGCACTGGAAAAGCTCTAAAATTGACGTTAGATGCTCCAGCATTCAGAAAAATACAAATCTAAAAAACTTCCTATATTTGGATAGTTGTTTTTTTTTTTTGAAAATAAATCTGAGAAATTGTTTAGAAAAACTTTTACTAAGATTAATAAGGTTCTTACAAAAAAAAAAAAAAAAAGGTTTGTCACTAAAGGTTCAGGCTGTTTGACATAGTTTGGCGGTTCGTTAACCCTTAAATTACAATGTTTTAGCTAAATTTGGGCTTGAACATTCAGACTTGCTTCTGCATAACAACCTCTAGCCTGAATATCAAGCCACACTCTTGGCAACAGGATGTGTTGGTAGTTGGTATCTTGGCGCTACGGTATAGAGCAGCAAATCATATCCGGTTGTCAGAAGCTGTGCTCTACGTACATCGTCTCTGAGGGATGCTGAAATGCTTCAAAGACAACGTTCACCAAAAGAAAAAAGGAGTATACGCGTCACAGTGCTCAGCCAGTCGTATAGGGGTTGATGGGATACGTAGTCTCTCTCCCTTTCTCAGAGTCTCACAGAGCTCCAACCTGGCCAGGTCAGTGGGACTCCAACTTGCTGTACGCCACCCGAGTCCCCCGCAGCGAGCGCCATGGCAAAGGCAGTGGTACCGGCAGCTGGTAGTTGCGAGGAACGATGCCCTGAACGTTCTGCTCAAAGTATCGGAAGAGGCAAAACCACCAGACCCGAGAAAATGGGTTCCCTTGGGAACTCTGCTTAAGACACTGCAAAACACAGAAAACGGCAATGTCACATAAAATAAAACATGTACAAACACAAGAGCAAGTACCAAGCTGGAAATTCTCAACACTAATTAAAGGCCTCAACGTCTGCCATGTGATGACTGTCAATTACAACAGTCATTCATTTTGATACCACAGACTCACAGAGAAGTCATCTGGCAGTTGCCATTGTCTGTGGTAACTGACCATGTGCTGCAGATTCAGAAAAACAAACGAACATTCCATTAATCCAATAACCTTTCATCACCTTCTCCTATCCACTGCTTGATCCGCTACCTGATCATTCTTAATGTCTAGATTTAATCAATCAGGCATCAAACACTGCTAATGAAACACCACAAGTCAACAGCTGCCCAAATCCGTTCTGTGAATACATCATCAAAACTGAGTTTACATCCTGAAAACTTAAGTTTTCTTAAGAGTGGGACAGACATGTCAGTGTGGTTTAGGTCACAGTATGCCTTAACAAAACTTCGCTGTGTAGACGAACGCACCAGGCAGTCGCTGTCTTCACAAACCACCTCGAGTAGAAGTACTGATCTATAATCCGTTTGTGTGACTATTACCATCATGAACACAGAGGAATCTGATCTGAGATCAGACCGCATTACACGCGTTTATGAATAGCAGCCCTTGTGTTGGGGTGGTAGGAGCCTAGTGGGTAAAACACTTGCCTGTGAACCCGATAACCACAAAGTTGCAGGTTCAAACCCCCCATGTTAAGTCATACAGTGTCCTAAACCAAATGGAAAAGTCTGGGACAACTTAATGGAGCTGGTTTTGATTATTTATTTCTACAGAAACAATTGGTGTGACTGATTTGTAATATTGGATCATTATCCTCAGTAAATAAATGACCAGGTGAAATACTTCTGTCTCCTTTACTTAACTGGGTTCTCTTTATCTACTTTCTGATGATGTTTCAGGTTTATGCAGAAATGTAGACAATTCTAAAGGGTTCACAAACTTTCAAGCACCACTGTTCATTAGCCTCATAGCTCTATCAAAATAATAACAATAAAATTAAACTGTTTAGCTGATCAATTTGAGGTATGTGGAAAATTGTGTAAATTAGATTTTTCACCAGAGTATTCTATTATGCGGAGTCTAAAGCGACTCTAAACTCTATTATATTATATACTAAATAATATACATTTAAAAAAATGAGTGAGGTGTTTTCATGCTATTGGTTCTAGGTTTCCTCAGTGAGCTGTAGTGAAATACTATTTCATTTGCCTACTTTTGGTGCTGAGCAGGGATTAGTCAACATTATATATAAAAAACCCTACTTTTCAGTTGACTAAGACCAAATGCATTGTTGTGCACTTCATGTTAAGTGAGCCCAGAATCACCTGCTGATTGGCCATTGTGTGGTACCACCAGAAGAGGCGTGTAGTTATGAAGTAAGCGACGACCACATCCACCGTGTAGTGATCGTGAGCCAGCAGGATACAGAAAATCCCGACTCCACTTAAACACAGACATATCAAGTGATACCACCAAAACCTCCGTGGAGAATCTGTGGGCACATGTGAATACACAATTAATACAGTGTTACTTCACAAATGGGCACAAAAAATACATTTATGGATTGGAACACAGTGAGGTCTAAGAATGGAAGACAGTGTAATGGCAAGCATTGCCACTAGGTGGAAGTACTGCCTATAATTCAGTCCAATCTACTGAACAGCCATAATTACTAAGTTCTGTCTTAAAGCAACAGTCAGAAGGAGAGAGGAAGAGATTTTTATAGGGTTATTTCTGTTGTAGCTTAAATTTAAACCTTCATCTAACTGATTATCTCTCAAACAATACAGACAGACAGATCGATGAACATAGACAGACAGAGACAGACAGATAGACAGACAGATATATACAGATAAGACAGATATATAGACAGACAGACAGACAGTTAGACAGACAAACACAGAGAAAAAAGCCGCCTGATTATACAGGAATACACTCACACTCTTTAATAAAAAGGTAAGTTAACGTTAACATCACGGTGTGTCCGCTGTAAAGATAATCCCCACACATGGTGTGGGATCCAGTAATTGACAGTCCACCACCCGAGATCATCTTCATAATGCGCCTCAGCTGAGCCTCGTAGTCCCCGAAAAGCTGTAATACACACACGCACACACAATATATAAACAGACATTACACACAGATACATGTGAAACTCAATGCTAAAGAAAGGGTAATGGGGCTCTTATCCAGAGCGACTTACAATCATTAGTTACAGGGACAGACCCCCACTACAGGGACAGACCCCCACTAACTGAGGGTTAAGTGTCTTGCTCATGAACACAGTGGTAGAAAGTGGGGTTCGAACCTGCGACTTTGTGGTCATTTGGTTCACAGGCAAGTGTTTTACCCACTAGGCTACTTACATCCATAAGGGCTAAAGCCCAAAAATCCAACATGCATGTTCAGAGTCAGTTAAGGTCTTGAATGTGATATTGACAGAAACGTCTGAAAAAATTATGTGCATATATGATGCCTCCAACTCAATGTAAACTCACATAAAATATATTTTATATGAGTTTACAAATGTAGTTATATTTGTAACTATGTTATATATAAATTGAAAAATATATTGAGTTTCCATTTGTGTCGGCTCAGACAGTTCATAAAGTTGCACTGATCCCTTTGTTTCATTCTGTATGATTGTATGACAGCGCTGGTCTGGTTGGTAACAAACCGAAATGGCAGTAGCATATCTTTCTCACCCAGGGAGGAGCACTGAGCCTTTTAGGGCCATAAATAGGCTCACTGACTGTTCAGTTTAGAATTAGTTAGATAGCACTTTCCTGTCGACGCATGATTCTCGAAAGCCATGCAGGTTTGAGACTCCATATCAAAGTGGTTTCACTTTGTGCAGTATTTCCACACGAGTACAGCACTTTTTGTTTCTGAACTTTCCTGCTAGTTTCAACTTGTCTATGCACCCCCCACAGTCCTTACAGCCCATGTATGTAAATTAAGCTACAATATAAAGCTCATACAGAATATAATTCACTACAATTCCCTACATTTGTGACATCATAAAAACCTTTCGATATATAGCTAGCATTCGGGCCTAGCACTGGCAGTTCACACTAAATTTAAGGGCCTCATATACAGAATACTTGAAGTTGCACAATACAGGGCAGCCAATCAGAACATTTACATATATCTGTCTCAAAAACACAGTATAACAAAAACAGCTTGTTTATGTCTAAGGGACAAAGAAAATTAGCGATGTGAAAATGACTAATCTGATTCATAAATGCAGAATGTGGGCTCTTCACAGATTAGCACATATTATATCCCACGACTGTTTAGTTTACAAAAGGGACACTGCAAAACCCATATTAGTGGGTAGCCAATCGTCCGCATACATTTGGACACGCAAGACTGATTTCAGCCTCACACACTGTGAATGCAGGCACCAGGACAGGAAACCAAACCCATTGACCTTGGGTCCATGACAGAGTCATGAGGAACTGCATGTGTGGGTGTGATCCAGAGCAAAAAAAAGAGACTCTGTGGGATTTGGTGATGTGTACCATTGTCACCCACAATCTGGGTTTCCTGTAACCTTGTTTATAAAGTGTTCGGGAAACAAACTGAAGGTAAGCCGATGTGCTTATAACTCTGTATCTGCCCTTTAAATTCACATTACTGTGTTCTGATAAGCCTAAAAAAAACAACACCCCACTAAATGAAGCACGTTGAACTGACTCAGAATGATCGGGTGTTGATCTAGCCTGGAAAATTAAACCAAGCCTTTAGCGAAACTACAATATCCCTGGTCATTCCTTATTCCAGCTCCTATCTTATCTAGGACCAGCCTTCACCATGTTGTCAGTAAACAACCGCTATTTGTGCAGATATTTGTCCACAGGCTCGGGTGATTTGACAATATTGTTGTAACAGGATCAGCTGTCCTTGATGGTAATCATCAACTGCATTGTGTGCATGTTCCAACAGTATGAAAGACGTTGTATGACCTAGCGTTATCACAATGTTTGCAAAAAGCTCTAAAAATGACAAATACGAGACATAGAGATGAAAGGAAGCAAAGTCACAAGACTTGATGCAAAGGAAATAGATTTTTAACACTGAAGACCCACAGCAAAAGCACTTTTACCATGTGTGTAGTGGACTGCTAGAGCTCTCTCCCTTGCAGAAAACGATGAAAAATTGTTTTTTCTTAACAGTAATTTAGTATTTGCTGAAACTCTTTCTTAATGTGCAAGAGTCTACCATGTGCAATATTGTGCAATGTTCTTATTGGGCGTTAACCATTATCATTATGTGCAATATCTCATGTGCAGTTGTCTTACCATGTGCAATATCATGTGACGTTTTCTAAATGGGTGCAGAATCACTTCACTATGTGCAGTATCTTACGTGCAATAGTCTTCATGTGCAATATCAATGCGTACGTTAATATTACTTTTTATTACTTAATATTATTACTGGATTATCTACTAAGTGCAATAACTTACTCCTAACTATATATTTAGTATTTATGTCCAGTATTTCTGTATATAGTGTATGTATTTTCACATTGAGCCATGTCATATGTGGGTGGGGAAAACCCCAGGAAAGAGCGAAAGAGCAGCAAACATCAAGCGTGTAGGAAAGCAAACACTGGTTTTAGACTGTTTAACACCGTTTACTAATACACTCTAGCTAAGGGTTAAGATGTCAGCAAAGTAGCCGTTTAGCATCCACATTACCATCACGTTCCTTCCACCTGTGTGTGTGTGTGTGTGTGTGTGTGTGTGTGTGTGTGTGTGGCCTCATCATCAGCTGACCCCTCACAACAGGTAAGAAAACTGAATTATCCCCATATTGTGAACAACAATGGCAATCGTATACTGAATCAGCTAAATAAAAAAGTGAATAAAGTAAAAGTAAATGAAATAACACTTGTACACGGTGGTTGTGAAAACAGGAAGTTACCAAACAGGCAGAACTGTAATATTATCAGCAAATATTGTTTTTTATAACTGCGACATCTTTATTATAGCAGTTGCAGTGTGTGGCTTGGGATTGAGAGCGGTGTGGAGAGCGTTACCTTTGGTGAGCATTTGAAGTGCATGCCTGGAACAGGTAAGGTGGTGACATACATCGTCACACACCTGTATAGGTACAGCGTGCCCACGATGAAGAAGAAACGGCGGCCAACTATGGACCTGAAAAACATGGAGCAAAGCAGTTAGTGCACCTTTGGGCCAAGATGACATTTTATACTTGGCTATAATATAGTATTAATGTAGTACTTAAAATCAGCCCTAATCTGTGATCAGTCGCATACAGAGGCTAAAAATGCCATCATCACTCATTAGCATTCTTGGACTGACAGACTCATCTGTGTTTCGGCAGATGTATTTTAACAGACTCCATTACAGACTGGCCAGTGTTTGAGCAGACTCCATTATACACTGGTCAGTGTTTGAGCAGACTCTGTTATACACTGGTCAGTGTTTGAGCAGACTCTGTTATACACTGGTC